>WNWK01005825.1:0-114273 GCA_009830355.1 Cherax destructor
GCTGTTCTAAATTACCGGAAGTACCCTTTAACAGATGAACTGCCTCTTCATAAGAGTCGTCTATATTGGGGAAATCTTGGATGAGAATGCGGACATCTCCCCTCAATTCTCCCTTTAAATAGATCAACTTGGCAACTCGTGCAAGATCCTTCCGATCATGAACCATTGCCTTAAAAATAGACCAGAATTCCTCCCAACTATCTCCTGGATGGAATGGCAGCCAATTTACTTCCGGGAGTTTGGGGAAGGACATCTTGTTTACTGTGGGAGACTGGTCCACTACATTATCTATACTCTTTACCTTCTCCAAAACCTTAGTTTTACAGGACAGAATATGCTCCTCCACTTCATAATGTTGATCCAACAGTATTCCTATTTCATTATCATCTGTACAATTCTCCAGCAACTCATTTTCATATGTCTTAAACCACGAGTTGTATGACTCATATTTACGATCTAAAGCATCTAAATACAATTTTAATTCATTAGGGTTCACCGTGTCTTGGCTCATTAACTCTAAGCACTTATTGAGGGACTTTGTCACATGACCCTTACGAGCTTGTAATGATGCTTTCTTTGTTTTCACATCCATGGGTTTGCCAGTCACAGTAACTCCATTAAGTTCAGCCATGGTTATAGAATTAATAACCACTGATGGTACAAATTAAGTAGACACTTTATAAAGGTGATTCTCACACCTTACTCTTGCATAAACCATAGCCACACGTGTGCTAGCAATTAATTGGACTAATTACAATCCACCACACAATCAATTAAATTTGTGTACTCTATACCCACTTCCTACAATCAGTCACTAATCACATCCAGTTCGAAGGACCAACGGGCAGATTTGGGGAATTATGAGATTACCTATATGGGTTTCACCAACACTTACATACAAACAATCTCAACGGGAGGTGACCGTCAACAATATTTACCGCAGTTACCCCCGTGAGGCGTGTGAGAAAACTTAAGTCGCCCTGGTCACAGAAAACGACACCCTCGATAACACACGCACTCTAACACATCTATCCTTGACCAGTATTATAAATTAGAGTAGATAACACAAATAGATAATAGTAATAGTAATAGTAATAGTAGTTTATTTGGACATGATACAAAGAGTTACAATTTGTTATGAGATGTTATGAGGTGTACATGCAGGGCATTTTGGGCAGACTTAAAATTAACTTAAACTAAATGGTAAGAATTTTAGTAGATAGTTTACAATATGAGTATAGTTGAATATTTAAGCTATGAAATTTGAATAGTTTAGACTATGACATTTTTGAAACATAGTTTTATGCTATTTATGCTATTTTATACTATTATTTGTGGACTGTATATGGAAATAGACTGATTAGAAAGAGGGGAAAGAGAGTACACACACCAACACGATAAGACCATCACTTACCCAATATTATTGATGGTCGCTGGAGATCGTTGAAACACCCACAAAACCTGAACTATTATAACATACCTAACTGGCCAGTATCAGTTTGTCATAAATAGAAAGGTTACTTTGCTGTGGGTGAGGGAGTCGCATCCTTTGTCTGTTTGTTCTCCCTCGTTTCGATGTCCTGCTAAGCTGATGTAGTTATTCTTAAAACAGGATGATGGTATTAATTGGTTTGTCCCGATTTAGGAGCCATGACTCCGTAAAACCTCCGTGGTCCTCGATACTGGGCCATGAGGTCATATGCTCAATCGGGAAATGGCGACTTGTATCCCTTTGCCTATTCCCTTAATTTAAGGTTATTATCACTAATTTCTCCACCGTTCACAAGGCGACTTACTGTCTCACTAATTTACACTCATTAGAAGTTGATCCATTAATAATTGTGTACGATGAACAATGATCAAATCGATGTGTATTTCTTCCACCGAACACTCGTAATGGTGACGTCACGTCACTCACTATTTAATAAATTACCACCCTTTTATAGCGGTTCCCAGACTTGATGTCCCTCACTATACACTGAGATCGATTACGACACTTCCTATTGTGAAGTGAGTCCATTAATCATGCTCGGCCGTCGTAAACGCCAATTTCTGACTCCATTATAGTCAAAACTCTCTAATTGGGTCACACCACGCCGCTCTCTCCCACGTGACTGACCCACGCGCTTGACCCAAGCCATGGGTCTATCCACGCATGCACTAAGACCTTTCTGTTGGTTCCTTCTTCTGATCCCAAGAAAAATGTGAACTAACAGCAACACATTAAGACTATTCACATTGGAAGGTTTATCTAGTATAAATTCCGGGAAAATACCCATATTTTCCACAGGAGTGTTGTCAATCATTATATTCAGTTGTGCAACACCTGTTCTGTTACCAAACATAATGTAGAAGGTTTTGTCAGTGTTAAGTGTAAGTTTGTTGGCTGTCATCCAGGCTGATATTTTTAGTAGCTCTTCATTAACAATGGTGTTGAGTGAGGCAAGGTTTGGGTGGGAGATGACATAAGTCGTATCATCAGGAAAGAGAATCGGTTTCAGGTGTTGGGATACATTGGGAAGATCATTGATGTATAGGAGGAAGAGCAGGGGATAAAGGACACTTCCCTGTGGTACTCCAATATCAAGTGGTCGTGTAGATGAAGTTGTATCTTTAATGGTGACATATTGATACCTGTTAGTAAGATAGGATTTGAAATACATAAGAGCGTGGCCTCTTAAACCGTAATGGTCAAGATTTTGGAGTAGGATGCCGTGGTCTACTGTATCAAAAGCTTTCCTTAGGTCAATAAAGAGTCCTAGCGGATATTCCTTGTTTTCAAGTGCTGTGTAAAGTAGGTCCAGCATTTTTACAATTGCATCGTTTGTGCTTTTGTTTTTTTCTAAAGCCAAATTGGCAGGGGTTGAGTATGTTTTGTACTGTAATAAGCGAATATAGTCTCTTGTGCACGAGTTTTTCAAAATTTTTGGATAGCAACGGTAAGTTCGAGATTGGCCTGTAGTTATTTACATCTGTGGGGTCACCACCTTTGAGAATTGGTGTAACCCTTGTTGTCTTGAGGGGTGCCGGGAGAGTGCTAGTTTCTAGTGAATTGTTAAAAATTAGTGAAATAGCAGGCGAAAGGACATGAGCCGCTCGCTTGTACAATAGTGGTGGGACTTGAGACAGATTCCCTGATTTATTCTTAAGGGACTTTATAATCATGGTGACTTCAGTGGGTTCAGTAGGTGCAAGATAGAAGGAGGTTGGGAAATTTCCATCTAAGTAATCACTTGCTTGGGCATTGGTACCTGGGATTTTACTGGCGAGATTTGGTCCTATGGTTGAGAAGTCATTCAACTTATTAGCTGTATCAATAGGCTGTAGTTGTGTTTCATTTGGTTTAGTTAGGACAATATCCCTAGTTTTTTTTCAGTTTGTGGGTGCCCAGAATCTGAGAGAGTGTTTTCCAGGTCTTTTTTATATCTCTTCTTGTTTCGGTGAATCTGCTGGAATAGTACAATTGCTTGGCCTTTCTTATTAGTTTGGTGAGAACTGATGCATAGTGTTTAATACAGAACTAGAATAAACTCAATCAATTTCTTTAGCATTAAGTACTTAGTGAATAAGTCTTTAGAATAAACTGCCCCTAATGCCATGGCATGCCAGTGGCTCTCCTTGCATTACAGTTTTATAATTGTAACTACCAATAACAGTGTACACTTGTAACATGCATCGAAATAAAAATATTATTATTATTATTATTATTATTTAATAGTATTTTTGGGTATTAGGCCATGTCTATATTGTTTTTCATGATGTTTCTTTTCAATGGATCTTAGTATGCTGTTAGTTAGCCATGGGCAACCTAGTCGTTTGTTCGTAATCTGTTTTATTTTTATGGGACAATGTTTGTTGTATAGTCTAAGTAATTTATTAAGAAATATGTCTGTGCAATCATTGATACCAGTGGCATTGGAGAATTCAGTAGGCCAGTCAACCAACCCTAGCTCTGCTGTGAAGTTACTTATGGAGGCCTCATCAAGAAGTCTAAAGTAAACTTTGTTGTATTCCAGTGGTGGTTTATTAATGTTTGTTAAGAGGAAGGTGGGGTAGTGGTCTGTAGTGCTGTCTGTAATTATCCCTGATTTAAGGGGGGCTAGTATATTGGTCCATATATGTCCAATTATGGTTGCACTTGTCTCAGTCAGCCTGGTTGGTTTAGTAATAGTTGGTATGAGAAGTGTGGTGTTCATATTGTTGATGAAGTCAGTTACTGGCTGGTCATCTGTGAGGCCTAGGTGAATGTTGAAGTCTCCAGCTATGAGAAAGTGGTGCTTGTTCATTTGGTTGTGTGATATTAGTGTCTTTAATTTATCGCTAAAATTTGTTATATTAGTATGAGGCATCCGGTAAATGGCACCGATTGTTATAGGAGTCTTAAGGTTTTTTACAGTAAAATTTGCAAAGATATATTCTCCGCATTCATTGTTAAAGCAGGTAGTGTTATAACAAGATAGTTTATTGGAGTAATAGATTGCAATACCACCCCCAATTTGGTTTGGTCTGCAGTTGTGGATTGCAGTGTATCCTGGTATTGAGTAGATATCTGTTGTGGCCTTCTTAAGCCAGGTTTCAGTAAGAATAATACAGGAGAAGGTTGTCTTTAGGGTATCAAGGAGTGCCAGGAGGTCATTATAGTGTTTGCTTAGGGACCTGATATTGTAATTAAGAATTGTAATATTTTTAGCAGTATTTAGGATAGTGCTGGCTTGTGATGCTGTGTAATAGAGGCAGTTACTTTCCATTATATAGGTTTATATCTGGGTCGACGTGATCATTCATCATTAGGTTTGAGCGTAATTCTTTGTATCATATATAGTGTGTTAAGTTCTAGTACTAATGTCTGTAATAAGGGGATGCTTGGACAAGTGTATAGCTAATGCATGTTGGTCAAGTAGACTGAAGAAACTAATAAACATAATGAAATTCGTGTTGACTATGTACTAAGCTAGAATGAACTAGAGTATTAACTAGGTATAAGCTATAATGATACAATTACAAAATAAAGTAGCACCAGACTATGAATTGTGATTGCACTAAAGATAACAGTTGTTGTTTAAAATATATAGTAAAATAATATGTGAAGAAATTAAAATCTCATCGGAGTACAAAACTAATTCTAACTACACAATAGAGCGAAAAACTAATGTCAAAGACCTGAGAGTGATCATGTCAGAGGATCTCACTTTCAAGGACCATAACAAAGTAGCAATTGCATCTGCTCGAAAAATGACAGGATGGATAATGAGAACCTTCAAAACCAGGGATGCCAAGCCCATGTTGACACTTTACAGATCGCTTGTTCTATCTAGGCTGGAATATTGCTGCACACTAACTGCACCTTTCAAGGCGGGTGAAATTGCTGACCATGAAAATGTGCAGAGAACCTTCACCGCACGCATAAGTGCGATAAACCACCTCAACTACTGGGAGCGCTTGAAGTTCCTAAACCTGTACTCTCTAGAACGCAGGCGGGAGAGATACATTATTATATACACATGGAAAATTCTCGAGGGCTTAATACCAAACTTGCACACAAAAATCACTCCCTACGAAAGCAAAAGACTCGGCAGGCGATGTAACATCCCCCCAATGAAGAGCAGGGGTGCCACTAGCACGTTGAGGGACAACATAATAAGTGTCAGGGGCCCAAGATTGTTCAACTGCCTCCCAGCATACATCAGGGGGATTACCAACAAACCCCTGACTGTCTTCAAGCAGGCACTGGACAGGCACCTAAAGTCGGTACCTGACCAGCCAGGCTGTGGTTCGTACGTTGGACTGCGTGCGGCCAGCAGTAACAGCCTGGTTGATCAGGCTCTGGTCCAACAGGAGGCCTGGTCATGGACCGGGCCGCGGGGGCGTTGACCCCTGGAATTCTCTCCAGGTAGACTCCAGGTAGATATGCACAATTCTAATTTAAAGGCTATGTGAGGTTTTGCACTGCTATGTATATAAGATAGTAAACTGTAAATAGGAGTATTTGGTAATAGCAGATATCACAATAAGTAGATTGAAATAATATTCTAATAATTCTAATAATATTCTAATACTATTTATAAACTGTCACAATAAACTATCACAATAAGTAGATTGAAATAATATTCTAATAATTCTAATAATATTCTAATACTATTTATAAACTGTAACTGGGAATATTTAGCAATGACAGATTTCATAAAAAGTAAAATAAAATGACAATGACACCCACCATAGTAGTTAGACTGTTGGGTTTAGTCCTGACTCTTTCTCTTCTACTTCCGCTCTTCCTCTCACCGGCTATTCTTCTTCTGTCCCCACTTCCCCCTCGCCCCTAGTGGGTCCTTACCTGAGAGTCTGAACTAACTAACAATGATAGATTTTAAAAAAGCGCAAAAATAAAAAAAGTTGTGTAAACCCACATAACACTAACATATGTGGATACCCAGAATGATATAAATCAACTACAGTAATCACCCAAAAATACACAAATCACCAACTAATAGGACTCATGTTACCACCACCTGCCCCGCTGCCATTGAATTGATACTCCACAACATTCACCCATTCCACATCGCCTAATATTCATCTGAAGCCATAGTCAGTGGCCAAGGGTCATAGCAACAACAGAAGATCCAGTAAGCAGCCAAGAACTTCTAACATCCCAGGTGAGAGCAGCAATTCTACAAGGAAAACTTCTCGTACTGCCAGCCAGGCCTCAACCCCCAAACACCTGCACCATCACAACACCCGACAGACAACAACAAAAATGGCCGCCGCCACAGTCCAAGATAACGATTTCCATGGATTTGATGTTAAGAAGATTAATGACCCAGAGATAGCTAAACTCCTTATGATCCAGAATCAAACAATCACCAAGCTTACCCAGGAAATGCAGGAGCTTAAAACCTCCAACGCACAGTATCTCATCAAGATCACAACTCTGGAAGATAAACTAACCACTCTAGAACAACTAAGCAACACACACCCAGTCCGTGGACACCATCAACACTCTAAAAGACCAAGTCACCCAACTGAATAAGAACATCATAGAAGAAAAATCACGAGTGGATCTACAACTTACTGTGTCATCAACAACTTCCAAGACCATAATGACCAACAACAGCTAAGTGACGCTGTTGTAGTTAATAGCAAACATCTCCCACCTACAGTCACCCAAGAGACATGCATGGAGGCCACCCTACAACTTTTCAAGGACCACCTTAGCCTAAACATACGTAGTGATGAACTAAAGGATTGCAAACTGATGGGCTACCAAGCAGGGAAAAAACAGTGCTATTAAAATTCAATACCAGCTTGCAAAGAAACAACCTACTAAAAACATCCATAGCTATGAAATCTGATGTTTACGTTAATGAATGCCTTACCAAAACAAGACAAAACCTCCTTTATCGATTAAGAAAATTACGCAATGCCCAAAAAATTCATCAGTGCTTTGTGAGGGATGGTAAAATCGCAGTTAGGAAACAGCCCACTGGGAAGAGGTGTTTCATTGCAACAGAATATGAACTCAAAACATTCCTGAGTGAGGCTATGAATCTATGATCCAATCAGGTTTACTGTGATAAATAAGGATTTTATTCTGAGACACAGGAATTATAATGACTGTATCGGCTGTAATGAAACAATATGATGAATTATGAAAGTATTAAAGCTACTCTCTCAAATTTTTCATAAATTAGCATTAAATGATCCAATAGTCCTACCTAGACCTCAACTAAAACATTAATATATATGAGAGAAGCTGTAAATCTTATACATTTCACACGACGCATACGCTTTGAACTTAAGTTTATGAGAAGATAAGGAAGGGATAGCGGGTGTTGAGATTCTCTGATCAATTTGTCTATGAAGGTGGCTTAAAATAGCCTCGGCAATTTTACTACAATGGAGGTTAGGCTAATTGGTCTATAATCTGAAGCTAAGGACCTGTCCCCTGCTTTGTAAATAGGTATCACACTTGCTATTTTCCACTTATTCGGCACTATGTCAATTTGTACTGTTATGTTGGAAAGACTAGCTAATGGTTCCGGCCTATGTAATTTTTTATTTCTGGAATTTCTCTTGTATCTTCCTGTGTAAAGGTGAGAGGATATAGGTAGTTGTGACTTGACATTAATGGTTCAGGATGGAGCGAAACGTCGTGATAAGTTTTCTCGCACGTTATTTGTGCAATGTTCCATCCAGGGGTATTGTAACTTTTTATTCTTCATGGCTAATTGATATGTAGAAGACATTTCATTAGAACTTCACACGGTTCTGAAGGATGCTTACCAAACTGTGAAGGTTGTCAGTGTAAGAGCACTGAAGTCTCCAGTGTTGTCAGTGTAAGAGCACTGAAGTCTCCAGTGTTGTCAGTGTAAGAGCACTGAAGTCTCCAGTGTTGTCAGTGTAAGAGCACTGAAGTCTCCAGTGTTGTCAGTGTAAGAGCACTGAAGTCTCCAGTGTTGTCAGTGTAAGAGCACTGAAGTCTCCAGTGTTGTCAGTGTAAGAGCACTGAAGTCTCCAGTGTTGTCAGTGTAAGAGCACTGAAGTCTCCAGTGTTGTCAGTGTAAAAGCACTGAAGTCTCCAGTGTTGTCAGTGTAAGAACACTGAAGTCTCCATTGTTGTCAGTGTAAGAGCACTGAAGTCTCCAGTGTTGTCAGTGTAAGAGCACTGAAGTCTCCAGTGTTGTCAGTGTAAGAACACTGAAGTCTCCATTGTTGTCAGTGTAAGAACACTGAAGTCTCCATTGTTGTCAGTGTAAGAGCACTGAAGTCTCCAGTGTTGTCAGTGTAAGAGCACTGAAGTCTCCAGTGTTGTCAGTGTAAGAGCACTGAAGTCTCCAGTGTTGTCAGTGTAAGAACACTGAAGTCTCCATTGTTGTCAGTGTAAGAACACTGAAGTCTCCATTGTTGTCAGTGTAAGAGCACTGAAGTCTCCAGTGTTGTCAGTGTAAGAGCACTGAAGTCTCCAGTGTTGTCAGTGTAAGAGCACTGAAGTCTCCATTGTTGTCAGTGTAAGAGCACTGAAGTCTCCAGTGTTGTCAGTGTAAGAGCACTGAAGTCTCCAGTGTTGTCAGTGTAAGAGCACTGAAGTCTCCAGTGTTGTCAGTGTAAGAGCACTGAAGTCTCCAGTGTTGTCAGTGTAAGAGCACTGAAGTCTCCAGTGTTGTCAGTGTAAGAGCACTGAAGTCTCCAGTGATGTCAGTGTAAGAACACTGAAGTCTCCAGTGTTGTCAGTGTAAGAGCACTGAAGTCTCCAGTGTTGTCAGTGTAAGAGCACTGAAGTCTCCATTGTTGTCAGTGTAAGAACACTGAAGTCTCCATTGTTGTTAGTGTAAGAGCACTGAAGTCTCCAGTGTTGTCAGTGTAAGAGCACTGAAGTCTCCAGTGTTGTCAGTGTTAGAGCACTGAAGTCTCCAGTGTTGTCAGTGTAAGAGCACTGAAATCTCCAGTGTTGTCAGTGTAAGAGCACTGAAGTCTCCAGTGTTGTCAGTGTAAGAACACTGAAGTCTCCAGTGTTGTCAGTGTAAGAGCACTGAAGTCTCCAGTGTTGTCAGTGTAAGAGCACTGAAGTCTCCAGTGTTGTCAGTGTAGGAGCACTGAAGTCTCCAGTGTTGTCAGTGTAAGAGCACTGAAGTCTCCAGTGTTGTCAGTGTAAGAGCACTGAAGTCTTCAGTGTTGTCAGTGTAAGAGCACTGAAGTCTCCAGTGTTGTCAGTGTAAGAGCACTGAAGTCTCCAGTGTTGTCAGTGTAATAACACTGAAGTCTCCAGTGTTGTCAGTGTAAGAGCACTGAAGTCTCCAGTGTTGTCAGTGTAAGAACACTGAAGTCTCCAGTGTTATCAGTGTAAGAGCAATGAAGTCTCCAGTGTTGTCAGTGTAAGAGCACTGAAGTCTCCAGTGTTGTCAGTGTAAGAGCACTGAAGTCTCCAGTGTTGTCAGTGTAAGAGCACTGAAGTCTCCAGTGTTGTCAGTGTAGGAGCACTGAAGTCTCCAGTGTTGTCAGTGTAAGAGCACTGAAGTCTCCAGTGTTGTCAGTGTAAGAGCACTGAAGTCTCCAGTGTTGTCAGTGTAAGAGCAATGAAGTCTCCAGTGTTGTCAGTGTAAGAGCACTGAAGTCTCCAGTGTTGTCAGTGTAAGAGCACTGAAGTCTCCAGTGTTATCAGTGTAAGAGCACTGAAGTCTCCAGTGTTATCAGTGTAAGAGCATTGAAGTCTCCAGTGTTGTCAGTGTAAGAACACTGAAGTCTCTAGTGTTATCAGTGTAAGAGCACTGAAGTCTCCAGTGTTATCAGTGTAAGAGCACTGAAGTCTCCAGTGTTATCAGTGTAAGAGCACTGAAGTCTCCAGTGTTATCAGTGTAAGAGCACTGAAGTCTCCAGTGCCAGTCTTTAGATACTCAGACTGGGAGAGAAATCCATTTGTTTTTTACCTTGATGGGGTTGAGAATGACTGATGAATTCCGGGAAGAACTTAATATCCCGGAAACTCAAGAGCTGCGATATAAATCTGCTCAAGTTTCTTGATTACGGATCTAAATGCAGCTGCGGTAAATTTGCTCTGTCTTGCGAAGAACAGAAAGCTTGGCTTTCTTTTCAAACTGCACATTATTTTGCGAGACATGACGTTCTATTACAGCAGTGATCAAGACTGAGGCACGGACTCAAAACAAAGCTGGTAGAAAGTTGTTCACGGCCGCTTGTCTAAGTTCATGGCTGGCATGACTTGGTTAATAAACGGCTGTATGTAATATGAAGACATACATGTACAGTTCAAGACATTTATTGAGGAACAGATAGTGTTTTCGTTGAAGAGGAGCACCAGACGCACTCTCTAGAAGAGCGCCTGAGCAGCACATGCTGCTGTCTTTGAAAAAATCTTTCTCCTTCAGGAGTCAGAGACTGCTCATGACTGCCTAGACTGAGTTCATGAATGGTTGGTCCAGATTCATGACTGACTGACCTGGATTTTTGACTGACTTGATCGGTTGCAAGACTGTTTTGCCTTGGTTTATGACTGGCTTGTTGGGCTCATGACTGCCTGGCCTGGATTTATGACTACTTGACTTAGATTAATGACTGGCTGGTCCAGGTTCATGACTGGCTACTTTGGATTCCTTACTAAAGAGACTGGATTGGCAACTGACAGGTCCTGTTCACGATCTCCTAGTCTAAGTTCATAACCTACTAGTCTAAGTTCATGACCTTCTAGTCTAAGTTCATGACCTCTTATTCTAAGTTCATGACCTCTTAGTCTAAGTTCATGACCTCTTAGTACAAGTTCATGACCTCCTAGTCTAGATTCAAGACCTCATAGTCTAGGTTCATTCAAGACCTCTAGTCTAAGTTCATGACCTAGTTTAGGTTCATGACCACCTAGTCTAGTTTCATGACCTCGTAGTCTAGGTTCATAACCTCCTAGTCTAGGTTCATGACATCCTAGTCTAGGTTCATGACCTCCTAGTCCAGGCTCATGACTTCCTAGTCTAGGTTCATGACTTCCTAGTCTTGGTTCATGACATTCTAGTCTAGGTTCATGACCTCCTAGTCTAAGTTCATAACCTCCTAGTCCAGGCTCATGACTTCCTAGTCTAGGTTCATGAATTCCTAGTCTTGGTTCATGACATTCTAGTCTAGGTTCATGACCTCATATACTAGGTTCATGACCTTATAGTCTAGGTTTGTGACCTTTAATCTAGGTTCATGACCTCCTAGTCTAGGTTCATGACCTCCTAGTCTAGGTTCATGACCTCGTAGTCTAGGTTCATAACCTCCTAGTCTAGGTTCATGACCTTATAGTCTAGCTTCATGACCTTTAATCTAAGTTCATGACCTTCTAGTCTATGTTCATGACCTCATAGTCGAGGTTCATGACCTCCTAGTCTAGGTTCATTACCTCCTAGTCTAGGTTCATTACCTCATAGTCTATATTCATGACCTCATAGTCTAGGTTCATGACCTCATACATAGTCTAGGTTCATGACCTCATAGTCTAGGTTAATGACCTCATAGTCTAGGTTTATGACCTCATAGTCTAGGTTCATGACCACCTAGTCTAGGTTCATGACCTCATAGTCTATGTTCATGACCTCATAGTCTAGGTTTATAAGCTAATAGTCTAGGTTCATGACGTCCTAGTCTAGCTTCATGACCTCCTAGTCTAGGTTCATGACCTAGTCTAGGTTCATGTCCTCGTACTCTAGGTTCATGACCTCATAGTCTAGGTTTACGATCTCCTAGTCTAAGTTCATGACCTCCTAGTCTAGGTTCAAGACCTTATAGTCTAGGTTCACGACCTCCTAGTCTAAGTTCAAAACCTCCTAGTCTAGGTTCACGACCTCCTAGTCAAGGTTCATGACCTCCTAGTCGAGATTCATGACCTCCTAGTCTAGGTTCATGACCTAGTCTAGGTTCATGACCTCCTAGTCTAGGTTCATGACCTCCTTTCCTAGGTTCATGACCTCCTAGTCTAGGTTCATGACCTCCTAGTCTAGGTTCATGACCTCCTAGTCTAGGTTCATGACCTCCTAGTCTAGGTTCATGACCTCATAGTCCATGTTTATGACCTCATAGTCTAGGTTTACGATATCCTAGTCAAAGTTCATGACCTCCTAGTCTAGGTTCAAGACCTCATAGTCTAGGTTCACGACCTCCTAGTCTAAGTTCATGACCTCCTAGTCTAGGTTCAAGACATCGTAGTCTAGGTTCAAGACATCGTAGTCTAGGTTCACGGCCTCCTAGTCTAGGTTCATGACCTCATAGTCTAGGTTCACGACCTCCTAGTCAAAGTTCATGACCTCCTAGTCTAGGTTCATGACCTCCTAGTCTAGGTTCATGACCTCCTAATCTAGGTTCATGACCTCATAGTCCAGGTTTATGACCTCATAGTCTAGGTTTACGATATCCTAGTCTAAGTTCATGACCTCCTAGTCTAGGTTCAAAACCTCATAGTCTAGGTTCACGACCTCCTAGTCTAAGTTCATGACCTCCTAGTCTAGGTTCAAGACCTCATAGTCTAGGTTCACGGTCTTCTTGTCTAGGTTCATGACCTCATAGTCTAGGTTCACGACCTCCTAGTCAAAGTTCATGACCTCCTAGTCTAGGTTCATGACCTCCTAGTCAAAGTTCATGACCTTCTAGTCTAAGTTCTTGACATTATAGTCTAAGTTTACTACCTCCTAGTCTAAGTTCATGACTTCCTAGTCTAAGTTCACGACCTTCTAGTCTTGATTCATGACCTCTTAGTCTAGGTTCATGACCTCCTAGTCTAGGTTCATGACCTCCTAGTCTATGTTCTTGACCTCCTAATCTAGGTTCATGACCTCCTAGTCTAGGTTTATGACCTCCTAATCTAGGTTCATGACCTCATAGTCCAGGTTTATGACCTCATAGTCTAGGTTTACGATATCCTAGTCTAAGTTCATGACCTCCTAGTCTAGGTTCAAAACCTCATAGTCTAGGTTCACGACCTCCTAGTCTAAGTTCATGACCTCCTAGTCTAGGTTCAAGACATCGTAGTCTAGGTTCAAGACATCGTAGTCTAGGTTCACGGCCTCCTAGTCTAGGTTCATGACCTCATAGTCTAGGTTCACGACCTCCTAGTCAAAGTTCATGACCTGCTAGTCTAGGTTCATGACCTCCTAGTCTAGGTTCATGACCTCCTAATCTAGGTTCATGACCTCATAGTCCAGGTTATGACCTCATAGTCTAGGTTTACGATATCCTCATTCTAAGTTCATGACCTCCTAGTCTAGGTTCAAAACCTCATAGTCTAGGTTCACGACCTCCTAGTCTAAGTTCATGACCTCCTAGTCTAGGTTCAAGACGTCATAGTCTAGGTTCACGGTCTTCTAGTCTAGGTTCATGACCTCATAGTCTAGGTTCACGACCTCCTAGTCAAAGTTCATGACCTCCTAGTCTAGGTTCATGACCTCCTAGTCAAAGTTCATGACCTTCTAGTCTAAGTTCTTGACCTTATAGTCTAAGTTTACTACCTCCTAGTCTAAGTTCATGACTTCCTAGTCTAAGTTCACGACCTTCTAGTCTTGATTCATGACCTCTTAGTCTAGGTTCATGACCTCCTAGTCTAGGTTCATGACCTCCTAGTCTATGTTCTTGACCTCCTAATCTAGGTTCATGACCTCCTAGTCTAGGTTTATGACTTCATAGTCTAGGTTTGTGATCTCCTAGCCTAAGTTCATGACCTCTTAGTCTAAGTTCAAGACCTCATAGTCTAGGTTCACGACCTCCTAGTCTAAGTTCATCAACTCCTAGTCTAGGTTCATGACCTCCTAGTCTAGGTTTATGACCTCCTAGTCTAGGTTCATGACTTCCTAGTCTTTGTTCATGACCTCCTAGTCTAGGTTCATGTCCTCATATTCTAGGTTCATGACCTTATAGTCTAGGTTCGTGACCTTTAATCTAGGTTCATGACCTCCTAGTCTAGGTTCATGACCTCCTAGTCTTGGTTCATGACCACGTAGTCAAGGTTCATGACCTCATAGTCTAGGTTCATGACCTTATAGTCTAGCTTCATGACCTTTAATCTAGGTTCATGACCTTCTAGTCTATGTTCATGACCTCTTTGTCTAGGTTCATGACCTCATAGTCTAGGTTCATGACCACCTAGTCTAGGTTCATGACCTCATAGTCTATGTTCATGACCTCACAGTCTAGGTTCATGACCTTATAGTCTAGGTTCATGACCTCATATTCTAGGTTCATGACCTCATAGTCTAGGTTCATGACCTCATAGTCTAGGTTCATGACCTCATAGTCTAGGTTCATGACCACCTAGTCTAGGTTCATGACCTCATAGTCTAGGTTCATGTTGCGCCCCCTGAAAGGGACACATGTATATAATGTACATTATATGTATATTATCTTTGATTTAATTTTATATTGCAGATACTTTCAATAATAGCTAAAATTAAAATATCTTGATTTATATAATTATGTGACTTATTATATTATCTATGTCAGTAGGTAGGATATAACGGTATTTGTGAGTTGTACTGTTACAAAATGTGCCCTCAGCTCTATACTACTATATGTACACTTTAACATTGCACTACAAGATATTGTCCATCTTAAATTTTTATTTCGTTAGTTAGTATGAACCAGTTGCAATCCTAAAGCAATATGAAAATTTATCCTAATTTTAAAGGATAACTGGACCTGAACACTTTCTGACAAACTGTTACAAAACCAGAAACAGTCTAGATGCTAGAGAGGGAACTGTAAGTTGACCTTCTAGTATTATCTAGAGATGTCTATAATTTATAGATATCTCATTTTGTAACAATGGGGGCCTGACCGGGAGGTTTGATCCAAGGTGTTGGAGAAATTGTCTAGTTTGACTTTACTAGTAACTCTATGGTCAAACATAATAGGTGGATGTATGTACTTGTCTGAGTCTCTTGATCCAAGGAGATGGAAATACTATTAATGAGCTCTAGCTCTAAGACAATCTTCACTATTGCATAATATAACTTGTAAAGTAACTTTCTATAAGGATCATAGTTTCCTATAATCACTCTTGTTGTGTACTTATTTACGTGATGCATGTCAGTGTGAAACTGTTAATTGATACTGACTTTGTCGAAGTTAAAACTTCAGAGGTGTCCAGGCAGATTTGTTAATTTTCCTACTCCTCCATTGCCCACTGGTGCTATCCCTCAGGATCAGTTTGAGAGGCTGGAACGCCTAATTAAGTTGCAAATAGCACAAATAGAGGCACAGACGAAACTGAACGAAGATTTCCATAGAGACACTGTTCACTTCGAAAAACAGATAAATAGATCTGATAAACCTGGTAGTACAATGCAGGATACTTTTAACGTGCAGAAGGCCGCCTCGATGGTTCCTAAGTTCTTTGAAAGTGACTTAGACATTTACTTAGATGTGTTTGAGAACCAGGCACGTGCAATGAATTAGCCACGCAAGCACTGGGCAACATTACTGCATACAGCTTTGACAGGCAAAGCTCAAACTTGTACTGCTGCTTTGCCCTTTGATAAGTACATTAAATACGATACCATCAAGGAAACTATTCTAGAGACATACAACTTGTTACCTGTAAATTATCAACATTCATTTCATACATTGCAGCGAAGACAAGGTCAAACCTGTGTCGAATTCGCTCGTGAGAAAAAGATTACGTTTGAGAGGTGGTGCAGAGTCTCGAATTGAAATACTTTTGACAGCCTCGTCCAACTGCTACTGCATGAAGATTTCAACAACTGTGTGTCTGCCGACATACAAGAATATCTGATTGACCATACTGCTTCAGATGTTCAGGAAACTGCCGCATTAGCTGACAATTACGAAATATCTCACAAACTTGTGCGTACTAAAACACAAGGAAGCAAGGTAACGAAAAAATGTCCTAGAAGTTGGCAACCCAGATCAGCTGATCAGTGCCGGCCTGATTCACCTGCTGTTGTTACTTATCGTATCTATACTAAGGAGACTCACAATCCTAAATCTGTCTCTGTGGCTAGACAGAAATCAGATACAGAAAAGAGGAAAGTTAAGTGTACCTATTGTAAGAGAAAAGGTCGTTCTAGGGAGTATTGCTATAAATTCGAGAGATGAGAAATGATGGTGCGGCTGGCGCCCCCACACAAGTCGTATCCTCGGTGCAAGGAGGGCACAAAGATCTAAGCAACACTAGAAAGAATATTACTCAGAATATATGACTAGGGTCAGAAAGTATATCTGACGAAAAGATTCGTTCAGCAATGAGTCCTTACTTATCTAGAGGAAAAGTCAGACTAGACGAATTTCATCTGATATAATTAATTGCTTTCCGAGACAGTGGCAGTTATCTCACCTTGTTGAGAGGTGTACTGCCCTTAACTAATGATACTTATACCAAGATAGATGTTTTATTATAGGCGTATGGAGGGGTTCTTATAAAAGTACCTCTTCGCAAAGTAAATATTGAAACAAGCTACAATACTGGTAATATTTCAGTAGGTATATCTAGTGGTGCATTTCCTATCAGGTCAGTGGACTTGTTGATAGGGAACAACGTCCTTCAAGCTGGTATATGTAAGGAACCACTTGCTATTGATAATACCACTGATGATAATTATGCCATTGTAGCTTGTAAAGACAAGCCTATTTTATTTCCTCTCTGATGGTGAACCATTCTCACTTCTTATCATAGATTGTGTTGTTCCTCTGCCTAGAACCAAACTAGGAAACCAATACTTGTTTACTATTATGGACGCAGCGACACGCTATCCTGAAGCTATTCCTATGAGAAAAAAAAATTAATGCTCGTGCTACTGTGAGAACATTATTGAAGTTTTTCTCCTAGGATGGATTGCCACGAGAGATACAGTCAGATCAGGGATCCAATTTCAATTCTAATATCTTTCGCAAGGCATTATTCCTCCTAGGAATAAAGTCCGTACTTTCAACCAGTTATCACCCACAGTCATAAGGTCCTCTAGAGAAATTTCATTAGCTTTGAAGTCTTATTGTGAACATTTTTCCATAAACTGGGATGAAGGTATGCATTTTCTTCTGTTCGCTATGAGGAGCAAGGGTGGGTTGCAGGAAAAGGAAGGTGCCAGGGTGGGTTGCAGGAAAAGGAAGGTGCCAGGGGAGGGAAGTGTGTAAACAAAGGAGGAGGCACGGGGAAAAATGTCGTGCCGCTTCCACAAAGGTTGAAAGGTAAACCCTCACATTTGTTTTCACAGCGTAAACTTAAAAATCTTTTCAATTATTTCAAGAAGATGAATCAGCAATCAAAGATTGATGCCATTCAGAAGAGTCATACTAAAGGTTACTTATTAATAAATACTACTATACCATGGCCAAAACCAAATGCAAAAGAGAATGGAAGAAGTATAGGAGGCATAGAACCCAGGAGAATAAGGAGAGTTGCGGCCGGGCAGAGTTCGTTGTTAGACGAATCAAATCGAGTCAGTTTTCAACAGGCGCTTCCAGCCCTCCCTGGACTGAACAGCTGACTTCCGGGTAGGTCGAATCACACTCCCTGTTTCTGGTATCCCCTGGTCCGTGTCGTCTTCAACATCACTTGTGTCACTTTCCCTTAGATTTTCGTTCCCAGTTGATAGAACTCCCTTTAATTCTAAGGGGATTAACTTATTAATGGTGCGTAAACTCTCTTGGCCGCGACACAACACTTTGACATTCCTGACAACACCCTGAGCGTCTGGGTATAATGTCACTATCTTACCCAGAGGCCACAATGTTCGAGGTTGCTCAGTATCAATTAACACAATGTCACCCACACAGGCTTAACTATAAATGTAAATGGTATGAGGGCAGAGATTAAAAGAAAGAGTGTTAAGGTGACATTAAGACGTTTTGGAGTGCAAGTGGGGTTTATTCAGGAACACAACTATAGGTATAATGTATATGCTGGGTCATCAGGAAGATTAAAGGGAGGGGTTGCAGTAGTAATACAGGTGTCAAGCCCTTTTAAATTATTAGCATGAGAAGAGTGTGAGGGGGGACGAATAGTGAAAGTGGATGGGGAATGGGGAGGAGTGAGGGTATGTTTTGTGGGGATATACATGCCAGTGGAGTATTCCAGAATGGTAAAAACTGAATTTGTGAATGATTACATGGTGTATGCCTTGGGAGGGATGCCAGGAGTAGTGATAGTAGGTGGGGATTGGAATTGTGTGATCCAGAGTTAGGGGTATTAAGGGATGTATTGGGTAGTGTGGGATTGAGGGATTGGTAGGGGGGGGTTAGTGGAGCATACTTTTGTCCGTAAAGGGTGGACAGATTAGATAGGATTTATGTGACATGACAGATGGTGACAGGGGAAGTTCAAACGATAGATGTAGAGTTTTCGGATCACAGAGGAGTATTAGTGGATGTGAATTGAGACGGGGTGGTACGGTGGTACAGGGGATATTGGAAATTAAATGTCAAATTGGTGGCTGGGGAGGAAAGGAAATTGAGTTTTTGACAATGGTGGAAAGGGTTGTGGGAGCAAAGAAAGAAGGAGGGACGTTTAGTGGTGTGGTGGGAAACCAAAACGAAAGAGGGAATGCGTGAGTTTTATGAAAGATTAGGAAGGGAGGATGCATGTTGGAAGTACAGCTTTCAAAAGTATATTAAAGAGTTATTGAACAGTTGTTATGAGAGGGGAGGGGTCCTAATGAGACGAATGAGATCAAGGGATTGAAAGAAAGGCTGAGGGATATACAAAATGAAAGATACGATGCATATCGGCTGAAGGCAGGAATGGATGATGTTTTATGGGGTGATAGACCTTCGAAGTGTGTTCTGGGTAATTGTAGGAAAAGGAGGGATGGAATGACTGTGAATTGTATTGAAGTGCAGGAGGACTTGGAGGGTTATGTGCAAGGGCAAAGACTAAGAACAGCTGAGGCGATGAGCGTATATGTGGATAAATGGTTTGAGAGATATTTGCGAAGTGTGAGTGGTGGAAAGAGGGAGTGTAGCATTATTGTGGAGGGCATACAGGGTATGTTGTTGGAAAAGGAAAGAGAATGCATGGAGGGACAAATTAGAGAGGAGGAGGCATGGGAGGCAGTGAATGGGTTGAGCAGGGGGAAGGCTCCAGGCATAGATGGAATAGTTAATGAGTTTTACAGAGAGCATTGGGAAGTTTTGAGGGAATGTATGGTTCAATTACTAAATAGGATGAAGGAGGAGGGATGAATGGGGCATGAACAGGGTATGGGGGTGGTGGTGTTAGTTAAAAAAGGGGAGAAAGGGGAAACAATAAGAAATTACAGACCTTTAGCTATGATGAATGCCGATTATAAGATTTTTGCGAAGGTATTGGGGAACAGGTTGAAACGGGTGTTAGGAGAAGTGATTGTGGAAGGCCAGTGTGGGATACCGGGGTGAAGCATGATTAGGGAGCATGAAACGATAAAGCAGTACAGTGGACCCCCGCCTAACAAGCACCCCGGAAATCGTACAATTATGTAAGTATAATATTGTAAGTGCTTGTGGAAGTGTATTTTTGGGGGTCTGAAATAGACTAACCTACGTGACATTATTTCTTAAGGAAGTAAATTCGTTCGGTAATGGCACTTAAGCAGGCTTCTGGAATGAATTTTGCTCATTAGGCGGGGGTCCACTGTATATTGAAGGCAGCGCAGAAGGTGGAGTATTAGCGCTAGACTGGAGAGGGGCGTATGATAGTGTTGAGAGGGATGTGTTGTATGAGGTCATGCGAAAGCAGGGTTTTTGAGGAAGTGGTAAAATGGGTAGAAACTGTGTATAAGGGAGCATGTGTATGTGTGCAGGTGAATGGTCACGTTGGGAGGGAGGTACAAATGGGCAGGGGTCTGAGGCAGGAATGTCCCCTGTCACAGATCCTGTTTGCATGTATGCAAGATCCGTTCTATAGATTAATTGAGGAGGGAGTGTGGAGGGGAGTTGAGGAAGGGTGTGAGGTACCAGGCATAGTCAGGTACGTCGATGATACCACGGTGCTAGTAGGTAATGATGAGGGTCTTGACAATGTTGGGAGAATCATTAGGGTTTTTTGTGATGCGACAGGAATGAGGGTTAATGGGGCCAAGTCGTGCTTGTTGGAGGTGGGGACGTGGGTAGGAAGGAGATTGGGTGAGAGGTATGGGTGGACAATAGTGGATACTTGGAGTTTACCTGGAGAGAGTTCCAGGGGTCAACGCCCCCGCGGCCCGGTCTGTGACCAGGCCTCATAGTGAATCAGAGCCTGATCAACCAGGCTGTTACTGCTGGCCGCACGCAGTCTGACGTATGAACCACAGCCCAGCTGGTCAGGTACTGACTTTAGGTGCCTGTCCAGTGCCTGCTTGAAGACAGCCAAAGGTCTATTGGTAATCCCCCTTATGTACGCTGGGAGGCAGTTGAACAGTCTTGGGCCCCTGGCACTTATTGTGTTGCCTCTCAACGTGCTAGTGGCACCCATGCTTTTTATTGTGGGGATGTTGCATCGTCTGCCGAGTCTTTTGCTTTCGTAGGGAGTGACTCTCGTGTGCAAGTTTGGTACTAATCCCTCTAGGATTTTCCAAGTGTATATAATAATGTATCTCTCCCGCCTGCGTTCTAGGGAGTACAGATTTAGGAACTTCAAGCGTTCCCAGTAATTGAGGTGGTTTATTGCAGTTATGCTTGCTCTGAAGGTTCTCTGCACATTTTCTAGTTCAGCAATTTCACCTGCCTTGAAAGGTGCAGTTAGTGTGCAGCAATATTCCAGCCTAGATAGAACAAGTGACCTGAAAAGTGTCATCATGGGCTTGGCATCCCTTTTTTTGAAGGTTCTCATTATCCATCCTGTCATTTTTCTAGCAGATGCGATTGTTACAGTGTTGTGGTCCTTGAAGGTGAGATCCTCTGACATGATCTGTGTGATAGTATGTTAGCAAGGAGTGAGAATTCTGGGAGGATAGTGAAATTGGCGATGGACAGGTTAATAGGATGGAGGGCGGGGAATCTTACCTTTGCAACAGAGGGTGATGGCGGTGAATACAATAATATATAGCAAGCTGTGGCACATTGCAATGATATACCCTCTGTTGCAGGAGGATGTGAGCAAGTTGGAAGTAAAAGTGTTTCGGTATATTTGGGCATATGGTAAACCTTGGCTTAGGAAAGAAGTTGTTAGGAATAGGGTGGGGCTAGGAGGATTAGGGCTCACACCTTTAGAGCGTAGATTGATATGTATGTTTGTTAAATGATGTGTGGTGAGATTGGGAGGGGTGGATGGAAAAAGAGTGGGCAAAGTGGTAAGTGAATTGAGCAGGTGGTGGGGAGGAAAGAATTTGGGACAGTGTTGGGATGTATTGCAAAATATGATGGTAATAAGAAATCCACACAGGCTATCTGCAAGCGCCCTGGAGAAGATTGGGTGGGGAAGGACTGCAATTGAGGGTGTGGCAGAATATCGTGTATATGATTGGGGTAATATATGGAAAGGAGTAAAGGGTCTGCATTTAAGATCTAGGGATCGGGACTTAATATATAGATTTATACACGGTGTGGTGGCGTCGAGAGCCTTATTATATAGGATGGGTATAGTGAAGGAAAAGGAAGGGGGTTGTGAAAGATGTGGGATGCAGGAAACTGCAATGCACGCTGTATATTTTGTGAAGGTTTAGGTTCTGTGAGGGAGTGTATGGGAAGAGTATTACGAAAAATGGGGGAGGGGGTTGTATCGGTATTAAGGACGATAAGTTTGGACATAGGTGGTATGCGGCAACAGGTGCGAAGAGGCTTAATGTATTTAATGGTAGATTTTGTGTGTGTGTCATGGAAGTTAAAGTAAGTTGGGGTTGGGGAGCGTATTAGAGCTGTTGCAGGATGTATGTATCGTATGAAATGTAGGAATAGGGAGGTGTACGGGAAAAGTTGGGGACGGCTTTCTCAGAGGAGTATAAAAATATGATCTTAGGTGACTTATTGAGGGCGTAGGCAAGTTATAATAAAGGGGCTTGACACCGGGAGAGGGAAGTAAGGTATTTGAGGGGGGTGGGTCTGGGGAGGTATGAGTGATATTGGTTGAGAGGAATCAGGGGGGGGGGAGTAAGTGGGTGAGTGGGTGGGAAGGAGAGGCGTTATGAAAGGACGGACAACGATATAAAATATAAGTTTATGGGGAGACGGGTGACGGAGGAGGGGAGGGGTAGTGAATGTGTGGTTGAGGAGTAAAACACAGACTGACTGAGACAGATGATTGGAATCAAATATGGTAAGGGGAAATATGAGGGTTTACCTTGCATTGCAGAAGGCATGATACAGAGATGTTGAGAATAAGGGAGAGTAAGAATGAGGTATGGATGAACATGGCAAATGGAATGATGGGACATTATAATGGATAATTTGTTGATATATATACAACAGGTGTTATGGAAATAGAATAGGGGATGAGGTTGTATATATTTTAAGAACTATAAAGATGTATGTTAATGAGCCTGATTATTGAATTGTAATGCCATGTATATTAGCTGAAGTGGTAAATATAGCTGTACATGTGTGCTGGTCTAACATGGTGTTCTTGATAGTATATATATATGTGTGCCATGTGAATCATGGTATCAATGTATGAATGGGTAGGATTTATTGAGAAGTAGTAACACAGACATCTTATAACGTGTATGTTACAAGTTATGGGCATGATGATATTTTCATGTGGTTGTAAAAAGCTATTTATTCTATGTAATGAATTTAATATTGATTAAGAAATAACAAGAACGTGAAACTTTGACAGTGCAAGAGTGTTCAAGAAATTTCAAGTTGTAATAATTTCAGATATGTCTAAGCATTTGCTCGGTATTTATACATATATGTATTTTATAATAAAATAAAAAATGGTATGACAAAGCTGGAAGAGGAAGTATTTAATGTGTTTAATTGTAAGTGTATATAGTTTGCTAGTATAAGTATTTTTTTTTGGAGAGTATATATAGATTGAGAGTAGGAGGGTGTAGAAGGCTCAGATTCAATAAATAAGGAGCCAAAGATGTATTTTTAATGACTCTTGAGATGTGTGATAATGAGTTTGAATTAATTATTGGTAATGTAAAGTTTTATTGCCTGATGAGTGAAATCAGTTGTGTAAATTAGATGGCCGGAAATGACGAATAATGTTGTGTATTAAGTGGGTCATACAAGTGGTGGCTGTATTGTAAGGATAGAATTTTGTAAGGATTGAAAGGTGTAGGGAGGGGAATTAATAAAAATGTTTACAATGTATAATATAATTAAATGGATAAGATAAGGGCAGGCAAAGTATTTGCTGGTTGTAGTCAAGATGTATATTATTTTCATGTGTTGCAGTTATGTTGTTTAAGTGGAACCATGACTGGTGAAATTAGTTATATAACAGTCATAAAAAGTTACAGAAGTTCCTTATTTGTAAAGTTTCAAGGCATGTACCATAGTGGTATATTTTAACTGTATGTATAAGCTTAAAAAAAAAATGAGCTCCAGGTAGAGCTAGTCACACTCATGACAAGTTACAAAGGTAATGAACTAAAGCTGGTCACAATCATGACAAGTTACAAAGGTAATGAATCATAAACACGTCCATACATGGGTGCAATCATGAACAAATTCCAGAGTAATGAGCAATTAACAAACAAACTAGGGAATGCATACATTGCCCCAACAGCAGATGTTGGTAGGTATCTGTCCATCTTCGGCAGGACAGCCAGACAGCCATTGCAAACAGCAGCAGGTTGCGCCAGGATCTGCTGCTTGCAGGAGCACCATCGACCCTCCCCAAGAGGTCCAAGAGGTCAGCGACTCCGCTAGCAGCCCGAGGGAGAGCTGCCCTGGGGACATGTCAACGTCCTGGTGGACGCCAATTTGATTGCAGATTCCAACTAATCTCACAGCAACTATTTGTATAATATAAATTTAGAAACCTTTCCTTTTCTTTTCCCTTCCTGCTCATTTGTATTTTTCCACTATCCCTATTACTGTCTTTGTCATTTAGTGTCACTGGCTTTCCAATATTCACCACTAACTCTACGTTATTCTGCTTATAACTGTTTTCCCTGAAACTTACTGCTGGGGTATTGAAATGCTTACTTCATATTCACTTCCACTGCTATCACCTGTGTTACATCCTGAATCCTGAGTTTCTTCAACATCTGACAACAGAAGGTCAGGCAGTGTTGTAAACATTGGTATGGCAACGTCTTCATTGTGTGGCACAGGTCTCCTTGCTGACTCCAAATCAGGATATTCCCTTTTGACTTTCAAATATCGATTGAAACATTTCACATTCACCATACAAAAATAACAATCGTCGTGGTGGTTTTTCGGTTCTCTCTACATCATAGACACCGAAATTTAAGCTTTTCCTTTGCCTATTTTTTCACTGTCGTCAGCATTCTACACAGATTTTGCAAAACATATAGGGAGCCCAAGACTTGTCTTGTTCTCCAAGCGCCACTCCAAATTAAGCAAGATAAACTTGTTTTACAAAATCTGTGATTTTTTTTTTTTTGCAACGAGTATTCGCCACAAATATAGCAAAATGCATTGTGATTGTTTAAGCAGACTCTTCGTGAAGAACTCTTGTTTGTTTGGAAAAAAATAAAATAAATGTTACAATATTGTCATGTGGTCGTTATTGATATAACTCCTTTCGTTAAATATTAAATAATTTGAAAATAAAATTCTGATCTTCATTTAAACTATCTTTATTTACAAATTGTCACTACATATACATATACACGTTATTGTTAAGTTCCCTGTCAATTGAGGGTAGATATGCAATATCTCACAAACCAATATGGAAAAACCTACTGCCATTTTTTAATTCACCAACCCCAAAATACCCTAAATACTTTTAAATATCTTTGACAACGATATTTTGTGTTGATCATTGTAATCACAGTCATGTTCGGGGTTATAAGTTAATTTTAGTGCCATTAGGATGGCAAACAATTGAACTTGCAGTGTAGACGCCCAGTTTTTAATTCTTTCCTAACTCAACATGATAAGTATAGTTGTTATCTATGGAGGTGGCAAAAAGAGTAGATGGAGCTCCGACCGTAGACTCCTGCTTAGAACTATCAGTGTATTTAATTGTGATAAATTATTACTAATAGCTGGGTGAAGAATTTCTTATTGTAATTTAAGGAAGGAATTACTGTATTAGAAGTTCTCTCTGCCTCGACTATTTTTGTCTTGGGGAAGAGAATTGCCCGAGTTCTCTCAGCACAATAGACAAGCACATTTATAAACACCATAAAATATGACTCACTGCTATGCCAGGTAGTCCAGAGGCTACAATTTATGGACTAAAACATGTTATGGTTAATTTACGTTAATTATGCTGAAGTACGATGATAAAAACAAGGAATATTTTAAGTGGCGAACATTACACTAAATATTCTCACTTGCACTGAAACATACTGTCACAATACCTTTGAAGAGTTTCGAGAGTATCTACTCTCTGAGCCCGGCCATGGGCCAGGCTCGTCTGGTGCTTGCCTGGTCAACCAGGCTGTTGCTGCTGGAGGCCCGCTGCCCCACATATCCATCACAGCCTGGTTGATCTGGCACCTGGTGAAGATATTTGTCCAGTTTCCTCTTGAAGGCTTCTACACTGGTTCCAGCCGTGTTTCGGATATCTTCTGGTAAGATGTTGAATAGTCTGGGACCCCGGATGTTAATACAGTGCTCCCGTATTGTCCCCACCGCACCCCTGCTCCTCACTAGGTTTATTTTACACTTTCTCCCATATCTCTCACTCCAGTATGTTGTTATGGCAGTGTGCAGATTTGGGACCAGGCCCTCAAGTACTTTCCATGTATATATTATCATGTATCTCTCTCTCCTCCGCTCCAATGAGTACATGTTCAAGACTTGAAGGCGTTCCCAATAATTTAGATGTTTCAATGGCTCAATGTGAGCCGTAAACGATCTCTGGATTTGTTCCAGCTCTGCTATTTCTCCTGCCCCGTCAGCACTGAGCAGTATTCTAAGTGAGGGAGCACTAGCGATTTGAATAGTGTCACCATCGGCATTATTTCCCTTGTTTTGAAAGTTCTCAATACCCACCCCGTCATCTTCCTGGCTGTTGTGATCTTTGTCTTGTTATGGTCTTTAAACGACAGATCAGCAGACATAATTATTCCCAAGTCCTTTACGTGTTCCTTTCGTTCTATGTGGTGACCCTCTTGCGTTTTGTATATAGTGTTCCTTTTGAGTTCTTCATTTTTTCCATACCTAAGCAGCTGAAACTTATCACCATTGAACGTCATGTTGTTCTCCACTGCCCATTGGAAGACCCTGCTTATGTCCTCCTGTAATTTTTCAGTGTCCTCTACCGTAGTGACTTTCATGCTTATTTTAGTGTCATCTGCAAATGATGATACAAAAGTGTGCTGGGTGTTTTTATCTATGTCTGCTATGAGGATGAGAAACAGCAGAGGTGCCAGGACAGTGCCTTGGGGCACTGAGCTTTTGACCTCGCTGATGCTGGATCTTGCCCTGTTCACTACTACTTTTGTGTTCTTTGTGTTAGGAACTCAAAAATCCATCTGCCTACCTTCCCAGTAATGCCTATGGCCCTCATTTTGTGCGCTATCACTCCATGATCGCATTTGTCAAACGCCTTTGCAAAATCTGTGTAAATCACATCTGCGTTTTGGTCGTCCTCCAATGCCTCCGTAATTCTGTCATAATGGTTCAGCAGCTGTGACAGGCATGATCGACCCGCTCTAAAGCCATGCTGGTTCGGGTTATGTTGGTTGTGCTGGTCCATGAACTTTGTAATCTGCCGTCTCATCACTCTTTCAAAGATTTTTATGATGTGAGAAGTGAGGGCTACTGGTCTGTAATTTTTAGCTAGTGCTCTACTACCTCCCTTATGCAAAGGAGCTATGTCTGCACTCTTTAAGGCCTCTGGAATTTCACCTAGATCTAAGCTCTTTCTCCACAGAATACTAAGGGCTCTTGCTAATGGTACTTTGCACTGCTTTATAAATAAAGCATTCCATGAATCTGGTCCAGGTGCTGAGTGAGTGGGCATGTTGGCCATTTCTTTTCGAAATCTATGGGATTTGTACTAATGTCGGTTAGGTGGTCTGCGCAGCCTTCTGCTGGAGTGAAAAATATTTCTGCATTTTCTACCTTGCTGTCATTTAGTGGGTTGCTGAACACTGATTCATACTGTTCTTTTAGAATTTCACTCATTTCCTGTTCATCGTCCGTATACGAATCTCCTCTCAATAATGGTCCAATTCTACAGGTAGTTCTTAGCTTGGATTTTGCATAGGAGTAGAAATATTTTGGGTTTCTTGCAATATCCTGTATGGCTCTTTGTTCCCTTTGTACTTCTTCTGTCAGGTATGACATCTTAAGTTTGTGCTCTAATTCCGTGATCTCTCGGTTAAGGCTATCTCTCCTATGTTGCAACATAACTGTGTTTTTCAGCAATTCAGTAACCCGTTTTCTTCTCCTGTACCATCTCCTACGCTCTCTCTCTATATCTGATCTTCTTCGGGTTTCCTCAATGGTACGTGTTTCATACATACCTTGTATGCTTCTGTATTCAGCTTCTCTAGGCACTGGTGGGGATTTAGGGTGCTCATGTCTGATTCCCATGATATGTCTGATAGCTCTTGGTTTATTTTTCCCAGTCAATTCTATGGTTATTAAAATTAAACTTACTGAACATTCCGTCTCTAACATTAGTGTCGCAGTTCCCTAACCCTGAGTTAATACTAGTTTGAACTTCTATGATGTTATGATCAGAGTATATTGTTTTTGTAACTGTTATGTCTCTGATTAATTCCTCGTTGTTTGTGAATATCAAATCCAGGGTATTTTCATTTCTAGTGGGATCAATTATCTGTTGGTTTAGTGAGTACTTTTCACAAAGCCTCATTAGTTCCCTGGTATGTGCCTGTTGAGCCAGGGTGCTTCCAGGAGTTATTTCTGGCATAACATTATGGTGCCTCATCTTCCATTTTACATGAGGGAGATTAAAATCTCCAAGGATTAAAATGTTTGGGGTGGGATTCTCTAGCCTATCCAGATAGCTATCTATCTTCTTTAACTGCTCTGTGAATTCCTCCGCAGTTGCTGATGGTGGTTTGTACACTAGGATAATTACTAGATTCTTATTTTCCACTTTAATGCCGAGGATTTCTACTATATCATTCGTAGCGTTCAAGACTTCTGTGCAACAGAGAGTATCTTTTATATAGAGTACTACTCGTCCCTGTGACCTATTAATTCTATCACATCTATACATGTTATAGTTTTCTATCTGAATCTCTCCGTCCAAAACATCCCTTGTATGTGTTTCTGTAAATGCTCCAAACATGGCATTTGCTTCTGATAGGAGTCCACTAACATAACTAACTTTGTCATTTTTATTTGATTTCAGACCCTGAATATTTGCAAATATGAAGCAGGAGTTACCATTTGGGATGTTTGGTCTTTCTTTGTGTTTGGTTAGTACCACTGGTGATGTCCTACCTGGTATGGCCCCTGGTGCCCATACCCCTGGTTTCTCCAGTACTGACTTTGATTGTTTATACAGCCCTGATGAGCTGGTGCCTGTCTTGTCTTGTCCCACTGTTCTGCCCATCCGTCCCCTCTGTACCATTTCCACCTTTTGTCTCTTTCTTTTATCTGGTTGTTTCTCCTTATATCTAAAAAAGATTGCTGTTCTTTTTCATTTTCCCTTTCCCTGCTTTCTCTGTATCGTACTGTTCCCTTTATATGGTGGTCTGGGCAGCTCATGTCATAACATTCTCTGGACTGTGTTGAAGCTTGACACATCACTGGATGGAAGTATCTGCACTCTTTGTTAAACTGACACTTTCCTTTCCTTAACATGTTGGCACATTTTCTGGTGTGTTTATTCCAACAATCTCTGCCATAAAGGCACATACCTTTAGCATAGAATCTGCATATGTTTTGGCTGCCTATGTTTACTGACCTTGTATTTTCCCAAAGATCTGCAGAATTATCTGCGTTTTTTTTCTCTCTTTCCACTCCTTGGTTTTCCTCGTTATCTGCGCTTTTCTCCTTTGATGACATGGGGCCAACATTTTCCCTGGAAGAGGACTCCCCTACTATATCTGTATTAGAGGCTATGGCTGTGGTGGCGTCCTTAACCAAAACCGGATGTTCACTATGGCTGGGGGCTGGGTTTATGTCAGTCCTGGGGCTGGGGGCTGAGTTAGCTAATGTTTTTGTCTCCTGTGTTTTTTCCCGTGGATGACTGTTTATTTTTGGGTCAATTGTTGTAGACTGGTCATTCTGTGTGTTATACTTTACCCCTTTCCTATCTTCCCAAGTTCTATATATACCGGGGAGACTATTCAATAGTTCCTCTTTTTCTTCATGCTTATTGTTTATTAGCCTCCTGAGTGCTTTCCTGATATCTGTCCATAGTTCCACATCCTTGTTGCAGATTCAGAAACACCTTTCTAGACGGATGTCACTTCTTGTCACTGTGTTAATTTTTGAACATGTGACATGATGTTTTGAAAAGCAAAGGTTGCATGTGATTCTAGATCTTTTCCCAAGAGCCTTTTCACAAGTCCCACAGATATACTGTACTGCCATCCTGCCTGTATCCTATTAGTATATGTGGGATGTACTGATTATGGAGACTTACTACACCTTATATTATATTATTGTTATAATATGTATTTATTTATGTTTGCTCACTGTATAACTTTCTATATTTATTCCTCTCTGATCAGTCCTATATACATTTTAATGTATTATTCTCACTGAGATCCCCACACTGGTCTAGACAGGATATTGTGGTATGGTGTATATGGTGTTTTTATGGGTGTGTATGGTAGGCCTCCGTGGCTGACTTCAGCACTGCCAGGCGTATGACTAAAGCACACCACTCAGTCCTATACTGCCATGCGATGCCCCGTTTTAGACCACTTTCATTTTCTTAGATCACTATCCTTGTGTTTTCTACTGCCAATTGGGTTCACTAGGTCTTTCTTATTCTGTCCTGGTATCCTAGTCTATTCGTTATAAGTGGTAACTCAGATCTATAAAAGTCGCTTGGCACATTGAGCACTCCAGGGCAAGTGGTCACCCACACTGCCACACTACTATTGGATTTAATTTACTTTTATTTTATACCTAATAGTTTATCACTGTGCTGTACACTGGTTATTTCAAGGATATACACTATATTTATTCCCGATACCTTTTCTTTTCACTGAAACTAATACTGTGGTCATTGCTTTATTTCCACACGATACCTATGCTTCCGGTAGTTTCCCCTTACACTTCCATGGCAAAAACTTCCACACTTAGTAGTGGCAGCGAGGAAGACACTTCACATGGTTTTATACTCCAATTATGTATACTGTGATTCCCTGCACCTCAGTGCCACCATCACTTGTTTTTGTTTCTTATAGCTATAGAATTTACTTATCTGTTATTTCTGCTTCTCAGGACCTCTGGCAATTTTCACTAGTGCCAATCCATGTAGTATATTTCCATATGCTATACCATATCTTTTAAGCTATACTGGGGATTTATTACTATTTCTCTTACTACAGATTTGGTTCACTGTATCACTGCACATATATATCCTTGCCACTCGCTATATTACTTAGTTAGTTCAATATATGTTTGTTAATTTTCACCTCCGAATTTGGATGTATCTGGCAATAATTCGCTGGCCTCCAGGCCTATTCCCACCGTTAACGGTTGCTCCACCGGCACTCTAGAATTTACACTATAGTCTATATTTATTTCCTATTTAATGTTCACTGCGATTTCTCTTATGTTGGTTCAAATGCGTATATGCACTTTATGGTTACACACACTTAATTCTCGAACTGTCTCCTCAGCTACTATCAGTAAACGCAATTTAAGACGGAGCTCCACCCCGCGTGACCACCCACAACACGACCCTACACTCTACAAGTAAGAAGGCACTAACCAACACTATTACTACTATACAAATAATAATAATAATAACAACAATAATAATAATAATAATAATAATAATAATAATAATAATAATAATAATAATAATAATATCTTTATTTACTACAAGTACATGTACAAGGTATACAGTCCTAGCTGACATCAATGGCATACTAGTATATAGAAAGCCCATTGTTATGCAGAGCATTTCATGCAAATTAGGTCCTTGTCCCAGGATGCCACCCACATCAGTCGACTAACACCCAGGTACCCATTTTACTGATGGGTGAACATAGACAACCGGTGTAAAGAAACACGCCCATGTTTCTACCCACGCTGGGAATCGAACGCAGACCCTCGAGGTGTGAAAGTTCAAGGCAGTCATATTTTAGTTATCTTGGTTCACCTACCAAACAATGTAAACATAACTGGTTCTTCCTCTCTTCTTGAGCCCTTTCATACCTACCCTAGAAGCTGTGTGTGAAGTGTAGCTCCACCACCTCATCATCTAACATATTCCACTTGTTTACTACTCTAAGAATAAAATGGTATTTCATGCGTTATCCAAACATACACACACACACACACACACACACACACACACACACACACACACACACACATACACACACACACACACACTCGACCCCTGCAACTACATCTAGGTGAGTACACCACACACACTCACACACACACACTCACACACACACACTCAACCCCTGCAACTACATCTAGGTGATTACACCACACACACACACACACACACTCGCACACACACTCACACACACTCACACACACACACACACACACTCACACACACACACACACTCAACCCCTGCAACTACAGTGGTAAAGCTCTTGCTTCACGCACGGAGGGGCCGGGTTCAATTCCCGGTGGGGCAGAAACATTTCGAAGTGTTTCCTTACACACACATACACACACATACATACAACAGGCCTAGTGTCTAATTGACATGTGCCTAGGACAAAATGGTAACTAACATTCACACACACACACTCACACACACACACACACACACACACACACTCAAACACACAGACACTCAACCCCTGCAACTACAACTAGGTGAGTACACCACACACACACACACTCACACACACTCACACACACACACTCACACACACACACACACACACTCACACACACTCACACACATACACTCACACACACACACACTCACACACACACACACACACTCACACACACACACTCACACACACACACACTCACACACACACACACACACACACTCACACACACACTCACACACACTCACACACACACTCACACACACACACTCGACCCCTGCAACTACATCTAGGTGAGTACACCACACACACACTCACACACACACACACTCACACACACACGTCCAGATGGCATGGTGGCTAGCGCTCTTGCTTCACGCACGAAGGGCCCGGGTTCAATTCCCGGCGGGGCCGAAACATTTCGAAGTGTTTCGTTACACACACACATATACAACAGGCGTCTAATCGACATGTGCCTAGGACAAAATGGTAACTAACACTCAACCCCTGCAACTACATCTAGGTGATTACACCACGCACACACACACACACACACACACACACACACACATACAACAGGCCTAGTGTCTAATCGACATGTGCCTAGGACAAAATGGTAACTAACACTCAACCCCTGCAACTACATCTAGGTGATTACACCACACACACACTCACACACACACTCAACCCCTGCAACTACATCTAGGTGAGTACACCACACAAACTCACACACACTCACCTAGAAAGGAATGAGCTTATCAACAACGGCCAACACGGTTTCATGGACGGGAAATCCTGTGTCACAAACCTACTGGAGTTCTACGACAGGGTGACAGCAATAAGGCAAGAGAGAGAGGGGTGGGTAGATTGCATATTCTTGGATTGTAAGAAGGCGTTTGACACAGTTCCACACAAGAGATTAGTGCAGAAGCTGGAGGACCAGGCAGGGGTAACAGGGAAGGCACTACATTGGATCAAGGAATACCTGTCAGGAAGACAGCAGCGAGTCATGGTACGTGGCGAGGTGTCAGAGTGGGCGCCGGTGACGAGCGGGGTTCCACAGGGGTCAGTCCTGGGACCAGTGCTGTTTCTGGTATTTGTGAACGACATGACGGAAGGAATAGACTCCGAAGTGTCCCTGTTTGCAGATGATGTGAAGTTGATGAGAAGAATTCAATCGGACGAGGACCAGGCAGAACTACAAAGGGATCTGGACAGGCTGCAAGCCTGGTCCAGAAACTGGCTCCTGGAGTTCAACCCCACCAAGTGCAAAGTCATGAAGATTGGGGAAGGGCAAAGAAGACCGCAGACGGAGTACAGCCTAGGGGGGCCAGGAGCTGAGTCTCGACCCCTGCAACCACAATTAGGTGAGTACACACACTTACACACACACACACACACACTCGACCCCTGCAACTACATCTAGGTGAGTACACCACACACACACCCAAGGGTAACAGGAATAATGAAAAAGCCAGGATGAGCCCATGGTTCACCCAAAGGTGCAGGGAGGCCAAAACCAAGTGTGTTAGGGAATGGAAGAAGTATAGAAGGCAAAGGACCCAGGAGAATAAGGAGAGCAGTCGTAGAGCCAGAAATGAATATGCACAGGTAAAAAGCGAGGCCAAACAACAATATGAAAATGACATAGCAGCGAAAGCCAAATCCGACCCAAAGCTGTTGTACAACCACATCAGGAGGAAAACAACAGTCAAGGACCAGGTGATCAGGCTGAGGAAGGAAGGAGGAGAGATCACAAGAAACGACCGCGAAGTATGTGAGGAACTCAACATGAGATTCAAAGAAGTGCTCTGGAGTCCCTCCAGAAAGACGGAGAGGTGGGTACACCACCAAGTGTTGGACACAATACAGCAACCGAGGAAGAAGTGAAGAGGCTACTGAGTGAGCTAGATACCTCAAAGGCGATGGGGCCAGACAACATCTCTCCATGGGTCCTGAGAGAGGGAGATTACCTGAGGTATGGAAGACAGCAAATGTAGTCCCAATTTTTAAAAAAAGGAGACAGACATGAAGCACTAAACTACAGACCAGTGTCACTGACATGTTTAGTATGCAAGGTCATGGAGAAGATTATCATGAGAAGAGTGGTGGAACACCTAGAAAGGAATGAGCTTATCAACGACGGCCAACACGATTTCAGGGACGGGAAATCCTGTGTCACAAACCTACTGGAGTTCTATGACAGGGTGACAGCAGTAAGACAAGAGAGGGAGGGATGGGTAGATTGCATTTTCTTGGACTGTAAGAAGGCGTTTGACACAGTTCCACACAAGAGATTAGTGCAAAAGCTGGAGGACCAAGCAGTGATAACAGGGAAGGCCCTCCAATGGATCAGGGAATACCTGTCAGGAAAACAGCAGCGAGTCCTGGTACGTGGCGAGGTGTCAGAGTGGGCGCCTGTGACGAGTGGGGTTCTACCGGTGCTGTTTCTGGTATTTGTGAACGACATGACGGAAGGAATAGACTCCGAAGTGTCCCTGTTTGCAGATGATGTGAAGTTGATGAGAAGAATTCAATCAGAGGGGGACCAGGCAGAACTACAAAGGGATCTGGACAGGCTGCAAGCCTGGTCCAGCAATTGGCTCCTAGAGTTCAACCCCACCAAGTGAAAAGTCATGAAGATTGGGGAAGGGCAAAGAAGACTGCAGGCGGAGTACAGTCTAGGGGGCCAGAGACTACAAACCTCACTCAAGGAAAAAGATCTTGGGGTGAGTATAACACTAGGCACATCTGAGATGCACATCAACCAAATAACAGCTGCAGCATATGGGCGCCTTGCAAACCTAAGAACAGCATTCCGACATCTTAATAAGGAATCGTTCAGGACCCTGTACACTGTGTATGTTAGGCCCATATTGGAGTATGCATCACCAGTTTGGAACCCACACCTAGCCAAGCACATAAAGAAACTAGAGAAAGTGCAAAGGTTTGCAACAAGACTAGTCCCGGAGCTAAGGAGTATGTCCTAGTAGGAGAGGTTAAGGGAAATCGACCTGACGACACTGGAGGACAGGAGGGTTAGGGAAAACATGATAACAACATATAAAATACTGCGAGGAATAGATAAGGTGGACAGAGACAGGATGTTAGAGGGGACACAGAAACAAGTGGTCACAATTGGAAGTTGAAGACTCCTGTGAGTCAAAGGGATGTTAGGAAGTATTTCTTCAGTCATAGAGTTGTCAGGAAGTGGAATAGCCTAGAAAGTGACGTAGTGGAGGCAGGAACCATACATAGTTTTAAGACGAGGTTTGATAAAGCTCATGGAGCAGGGAGAGAGAGGACCTAGTAGCAGTCAGTGAAGAGGCAGGGCCAGGAGCTATGACTCGACCCCTGCAACCACAAATAGGTGAGTACAAATAGGTGAGTACACACACACACTCACACAAGCACACACATACATACACACACACTCACACACACACACACAAATACACACACAACTACAGCAAACAATGGTGTCTCAGAGGGGAACTCAAAGGCCCAGGGGATCAGAGGAGAATGGCTCTGGTAGGGAAGAATGGATAGAAGAGCAATGCAAAAGGATGGAACAAGAGTGGGAGAGAAAACTAGGTGAGGTCTCTGCAAAAATGGAGAAAAGGATGGAGGCAGAGCTTTGTGTGAAATTGGAAGGGAGGTTGGAGGAGGAGAAGAAGAAATGGGAGTCACAAGTCAAAGTTGCAGTAGCCAGGATAAGGCCCTAGAATGTGAGGTAAATAGGTTGAAGTGAGTTACAGGGGTATGGACCAGACGGGACATTGCATCTGAAGCTGGTACACCCTTACCAAATATTACAAAATAAACATATTTGTAATAAAGACTGACTGTTTGGGATAACCAATAAACTCTCAGATTTCAGATATTTATTATATATATTATATTTATTAATATAAAAACATATAATCTGAATAAAATCATAATCTAATAATCTGTGTAAAAACATATATTTTCTCTATACACAAAATCATAGTACACTATAAAAGTCACAAGTAAAATCATATACTTAGTGCAGTGTCAAGTCGCTGCCGTCATCGTGTCACACAGGACACTACCACACCTTGTCATGATACTCCTTCTCCACCGTGTCCTCAGACACCCTTATCTCTGTCTTATGGCATGCATACGGGGTTCCACGACACCCGATCTCCCAGTACCATAAGACTCCATCGCTGTGTCACACGACACCTTCTCTGTGCCACATGGCACGCCCCCTGCATCATGAACCCATCTCTAATAAAGCCTTTTCACTGCGTTATGACACACATCAAATACACGACTCTTAACTTGTGTCGTGCCACCGTCACAAACTCTCTGAATGCACCACTGAATACCTGACACTCTGGGTAACAATACCAGTGTCACACCAGACACACAACCAGTGTCACACAAGACACCATAACATATCAGTGTCACACAAGACACCTCATAACATAGTGTCACACAAGACACCTCAGGTACATATTTTCAGGTACAATAGTCTATTTTCAGGTACATAGTCGCAGGTACGATGAAAGCCAGTAGGTAATTCTGGTGACCAGACTTGCCGCTCTCCTCATAACAGTGTCCTCATATCAAGCAGGAAGAGAACACCAACACTGTACTTGGCCTTGCAAACATCACAAGTACAAAGCTGCTTTCGAGTAACACGACCTAGAGAGGATAGAGCTTCCAGTTCTCAGCACTGGAGCACTGTAGACCTGTCACCAGCACCACACTGCGAAAGTCTGCAACTCTCAAGCAATTCTGCCTGGCGAACTCCAGTAGTGTATGAGAGACTTGAACTATCCGATGTTATATGTGGGAGAGTCTGGTTGACAATCCCTAGGTGTATCAGGGAGCTGGTGAACTCTCCAGTGTTGTGTATAGGAGAGTCTCGTTAGCACTGTCGGTCTAGCCGGCCAGGCAGTCAAACATTGGGTCTGATGACGTAACCCCTTGACTGCCGGCCGGTAAGGTAACTACCTAACAACCATTGTTAGGTAGGGGCCGTAACACCAAACAAGGAACCCAACGGGAAGGAAGGAGACATAACTTATGCTAAGGGCCTATCAGTCCACCAAGCAGGGCCGAGGAATGAAGGGGGAGAGCAGCTGGTAGCGGGGGTGGTGGTGGGGGAGGGGGGTGAGGGTGGAGAGGGGTATAGGCCACATGCAGTGGCATGACCAGACCACCAAGAGCTTCAGGAAAACGTTGGGGAGACACAGAGGGAAAGGCAATGGGAGGCAGAGAGGGAGAAGTCAGTGTTCATTCATGGGCTTCAGGTGAGCGAGTTAAGGATACAATGAACGACGGCAGGAGGAAAGACAGGAGATTGAAAACATCATCAGAGAAATAGGTGAAGAGGACATGTCTTGGACAGTAAATTTTCAGAGAATAGGGGGGTACATGAAGGGGAGAAAATGGCTGGTCAAGCTGATTTTCAAGACAGAAACAGTGCGAAACAGGATCCTGCAAGAGAAACCATGGCTGAAGGAATCGTCAGCATACAAGAGGGTGTTACTAGACTGGGACAGAACAAAAACAGAACGACAGCAGCTGAGGGAGTGGAGGCAAAAGCAAAAGGAGCTAGGAAGAGAGTCACGGACAGAATCAGCAGAGGTCAACCAGAGCAGGAAAGAGCAACAAGAGCAAGCACACACAGACCCATCCCCAGAACCCCAAAACCAAACATGCTATCCCAACACAGACCACAATCCACACTTACAGCCCCCACCCCACACTATACTGTAGAATCCCACAGCACACCGCCAAGTCCCCCACCCCCACAGAGCCCCCAAAACACAGTGTTGGAGAGGAAACTGAAGGTATGGTACACCAACGCTGATGGAATAACAAATAAGTGGGAGGAGTGGCATGAAAGAGTCAAAGAGGCATCACCAGACATCATAGCCCTCACTGAAACCAAGCTCACAGGGATGATAACAGATGCCATCTTTCCAACGGGATATCAGATCCTGAGGAAAGACAGAGGGAACAGAGGGGTGGAGGAGTGGCACTGCTGATCAAAAACCGATGGAAGTTTGATGAGCTGGAGGAGACAGAGGAGAAGCAAGAGATTATATAATAGGAACGCTTCAGTCCGGAGGTCCCAAGGTGGTAATTGTAGTGATGTATAACCCACCACAGAACAGCAGGAGGCCAAGGCAAGAGTATGATGAGAGTAATAGAGCGATGGTTGACACACTGGCCGAAGTTGCCAGAAGGGCTCATGCGAGCAGGGCGAAGCTACTGATCATGGGTGACTTCAACCACAAGGAAATCGATTGGGAGAACTTAGAGCCACATGGGGGCCAAGAAAAGTGGAGGGCTAGGATGATGGAGGTGGTACTGGAAAATCTCATGTACCAACACGTAAGGGACACTACCAGAGAGAGAAGAGAGGATGAACCAGCGAGACTGGACCTAGTATTCACCCTGAGTAATGCAGACATTTAGGAAATCACATATGAAAGACCCCTTGGGGCCAGTGATCATGTGGTTTTAAGCTTCGAATACATAGTAGAGCTACAAGTGGAGGGGGAAACGGTAAGGGCCAGACGAACGAACCCAAACTACAAGAAAGGAGACTACGTAGGTACGAAGAACTTCCTGCATGGAGTTCAGTGTTACAGAGAGCTGGCAGGTGTTACAAAAGACGCAATATCTATTAGAAATAGGCATCTCCAGTGAACACTAGAAAGGAATGCCCCTCTAGCATTCAGCTTGTTACTGGGTTTTTGCTACAAGTCAGTATCCTGGTCCAGTTATCCGACATATTCAACAGTATCATAGGATTTCAACTGAGAGGGTACTAACCAAAGAATTAAATTTAATAAGTTTATTAACAATGTTAAAACGTCTAGGGTATCAAAGTAAATCAATGTAAATATAATCAGAATATTAATTAGGATATGAATTAGGAGGTTAGCTCCTACACTTCTCTCATATACAATATTATTGTGCTGAAGGCACATATATCTTAATGGCTCTCAAGTACCATCTGGTACAATGTCAGCAATTTACAATAATACTAAGATATATACAATATGTGTATGTGTGCGTATATGTGTGGTCCAGGTAACTCGTATTGTCTCTAAGACTCGACTCGAACAGTGACCGACTAAACGTCCTCTCATATGCTATCTTCTCTACCAAACAGGCTTTCAGAACAGCTTGCTTGAACAATAAAATGACTAATTCGCCGAACAGCAATATAGCAAGCAACAGCAACACAGCGTCAGGAACAAGGAGATAAAATAACGACCCTAACTGGGGACCATCAGCAGATTATTGATTATAGTCACAAAACTCCCTTAATACTGAATCTAAGTTCAGCATAACCAAATCCCAGACTGTGACGATGCACAGATGCCTCAACGAATTAGGTCAGAAGCTATAGCTGGAGACCTGAGTTATCTCAAGAGTGTCAGTGTGACACACAACCCAGTAAAACGTCGAAAATCACTAAGTCTAGGCTATTCTCTGTGAACAGATTTACACAGAGTCCAGAGAAGTATGTTTCGTCTCACCACCGAACAAATACTCTACCAAACAGTCTAAATGACGAGAAAGCAAGCAGAGACAAGAGCGAGGTGTTGTTCCAACGAGGGTCAGCAGAGAAGAGAACGATGAAGGGGAGGCAGGCTCCCAGCTCAGGTGGGATCACGCCACTCAGGTTACATGACTCGCCCGCTACTCCAGGGTGGTGCTAGGTACAGGCTGACACAAACAAGCGAGTGGTAGTTAACAAGGTAATTTGCCAACTCGGGCAGTTACTCAACACTCTCGAACAAATGAGCACAATAGTGTAAATGTAACATCCTACCTACTAATATAGCTAAGTCAAATAATAATATAAAGCAAGATATTAACGATTTAGCTAATATCGAAAATATCATTAATATAAAATTATAAGAAAAGGAAATATACATATAATTACATTGTGCCCCAATCTGGGATCGCAATAGCAGGGAAATCAGTAAACGAGATGATGGAATATATGACAAAAATATGCAAGGAAGCTGAGGAGAGGTTTGTACCCAAGGGTAACAGGAATAACGAAAAAGCCAGGATGAGCCCTTGGTTCACCCAAAGGTGCAGGGAAGCCAAAACCAAGTGTGCTAGGGAATGGAAGAAGTATAGAAGGCAAAGGACCCAGGAGAGTAAGGAGAGCAGTCGTAGAGCCAGAAATGAATATGCACAGGTGAGAAGGGAGGCCCAAAGACAATACGAAAGCCAAATCTGACCCAAGCTGTTCTACAGCCACATCAGGAGGAGACCAACAGTCAAGGACCAGGTAATCAGGCTGAGGAAGGAAGGAGGGGAGGTCACAAGAAATGACCGCGAAGTGTGTGAGGAGCTCAACATGAGATTCAAAGAAGTGTTCACAGAGGAGATAGAAGGGCCTCCAGAAAGGCGGAGAGGTGGGGTACACCATCAAGTGTTGGACACAATACATACAACTGAGGAGGAAGTGAAGAGGCTGCTAAGCGAGCTAGATACCTCCAAGGCGATGGGGCCGGATAACATTTCTCCATGGGTCCTGAGAGAGAGAGCAGAGGCTCTATGTGTACCACTAACAACAATCTTCAACACATCTATCGAAAGAGGGTGACTACCTGAGGTATGGAAGACAGCAAATGTAGTCCCAATTTTTAAAAAAAGAGACAGACACGAAGCACTAAACTACAGACCAGTGTCACTGACATGTATAGTATGCAAGGTCATGGAGAAGATTATCAGGAGAAGAGTGATGGAGCACCTAGAAAGGAACGAGCTTATCAACGACAGCCAGCACGGTTTCAGGGATGGGAAATCCTGCGTCACAAACCTACTGGAGTTCTATGACAGGGTGATGGCAGTAAGACAAGAGAGAGAGGGGTGGGTAGATTGCATTTTCTTGGACTGTAAGAAGGCGTTTGACACAGTTCCACTCAAGAGATAAGTGCAAAAGCTGGAGGACCAAGCAGGAATAACAGGGAAGGCACTGCAGGGAATATCTGTCAGGAAGACAACAGCAAGTCATGGTACTGGCGAGGTGTCAGAGTGGGCGCCTGTAACGAGAGGGGTGCCACAGGGATTAGTCCTGGGACCGGTGCTGTTTCTGGTATTTGTGAACGACATGACGGAAGGAATAGAATCCGAAGTGTCCCTCTTTGCAGATGATGTGAAGTTGATGAGAAGAATTCAATCAGACGAGGACCATGTAGAACTACAGAGGGATCTGGACAGGCTGCAGGCCTGGTCCAGCAACTGGCTCCTGGAATTCAACCCCACCAAGTGCAAAGTCATGAAGATTGGTGAAGGGCAATGAAGAGCACGGACGGAGTACAGTCTAGGGGGCCAGAGCTTACAAACCTCACTCAAGGAAAAGGATCTTGGGGTGAGTATAACACCGGGCACATCTCCTGAGGCGCACATCAACCAAATAACTGCTGCAGCATACGGACGCCTGGCAAACCTAAGAACAACATTCCGACATCTTAATAAGGAGTCATTCAGGACCCTGTACACTGTACGTTAGGCCCATACTGGAGTATGCAGCGCCATTTTGGAACCCTCACCTAGCCAAGCATATAAGGAAACTAGAGAAAGTGCAAAGGTTTGCAACAAGACTAGTCCCAGAACTAAGGGGTATGTCCTACGAGTAGAGGTTACGGGAAATTGACCTGACGACACTGGAAGACAGGAGAGATAGAGGGGATATGATAACGACATATAAAATACTGAGAGGAATCGACAAGGTGGACAGAGACAGAATGTTCCAGAGATGGGACACAGCAACAAGGGGTCACAGTTGGAAGTTGAAGACTCAGATGAACCACAGAGATGTTAGGAAGTATTTCTTCAGTCACAGAGTTGTCAGGAAGTGGAATAGTCTGGGAAGTGATATAGTGGAGGCAGGATCCATACATAGCTTTAAGGAGAGGTATGATAAAGCTCATGGAGCGGGTAGAGTGACCGAGTAGCGTCAGTGAAGAGGCGGGGATAGGAGCTGTGACTTGACCCCTGCAACAACAACTAGATGAGTACAACTAGGTGAGTACATACACACACAAAGCTGTGACTCGACCCCTGCAACCACAACTAGATGAGTACACATACCATCTATCTTACCTTGCACGCAAAATCACCGAAATCCTAAATTGATAATAAATTTGTGTCGTGAGTTTGTGATTACAATGGAAAAAATGTAATTCAGAAGAATTATATGATTTTGACGTCATACCGAGGAAGACAAATGAGGCTCATTAAAATGGAATTACATGACAAGAGAAGAGAATAGTAAGACTTTCAATCAGGGTGGGCGGGGAGTCGCAGGCAGGTGGCGGGTCTAGCAGGCAGGTGGGCGGGGAGTCTAGCAGGCAGGTGGGCGGGGAGTCTAGCAGGCAGGTAGGCGGGGAGTGTTGCTGGCAGGTGGGCGGGGAGTGTAGCAGGCAGGTGGGCGGGGAGTGTAGCAGGCAGGTGGGCGGGGAGTGTAGCAGACAGGTGGGCGGGGAGTGTTGCTGGCAGGTGGGCGGGGAGTGTAGCAGGCAGGTGGGCGGGGAGTGTAGCAGACAGGTGGGCGGGGAATGTTGCTGGCAGGTGGACGGGGAGTCTAGCAGGCAGGTGGGCGGGGAGTGTAGCGGGCAGGTGGGCGGGGAGTGTAGCAGGCAGGTGGGCGGAGGAGTGTAGCAGGCAGGTGGGCGGGGAGTGTAGCAGGCAGGTGGGCGGGGAGTGTAGCAGGCAGGTGGGCGGGGAGTGTAGCAGGCAGGTGGGCGGGGAGTGTAGCAGGCAGGTGGGCGGGGAGTGTAGCAGGCAGGTGGGCGGGGAGTGTAGCAGGCAGGTGGGCGGGGAGTGTAGCAGGCAGGTGGGCGGGGAGTGTAGCAGGCAGGTGGGCGGGGAGTGTAGCAGGCAGGTGGGCGGGGAGTGTAGCAGGCAGGTGGGCGGGGGAGTGTAGCAGGCAGGTGGGCGGGGGAGTGTAGCAGGCAGGTGGGCGGGGGAGTGTAGCAGGCAGGTGGGCGGGGGAGTGTAGCAGGCAGGTGGGCGGGGGAGTCTAGCGGGCAGGATAATTACTGAGAGCAACGCGCCTGACCCAGGTAGTCTGTTGGTCACTCATTGCTTTATTTAATAATTCACTTAGTTGTTATAAATTAGACACATATGCAACACTTGGGTATCTTTATTGAGGAAACGTTTCGCCACACAGTGGCTTCATCAGTCCAATACAAAGTAGAAAGGTGTAAGGAGAGGAGGAGTTTGAGGTTATCAGTCCCTCGGCCTGGAGTCGATGTGTTCAGTCCATCAATCTTGTTAGAAGTGTAGCACAAGGCCGTAGAGGTGGCTTATATGCTGTAATCAGGTGAGATGAAGCAGGAGGAGGCGGGGTCATAGTAGTACCATCCACTATTCTAAGTAGGTCTTCGTCCAAAGGTTGGACAAGTGTAGAAGAATTCGTTTGTATCAAGATCCCAAGCTGTTGCTGTGTCAGACAGGATGTAGATGAATGGTTCAGAGAACCGACAAGTTATAAATTAGACACATATGCAACACTTGGGTATCTTTATTGAGGAAACGTTTGTCCGAAACGTTTCCTCAATAAAGATACCCAAGTGTTGCATATGTGTCTAATTTATAACTTGTCGGTTCTCTGAACCATTCATCTACATCACTTAGTTGCTACGTACCTGTAGGTAGGTAACAACTAAGTGAATTAGGCGAGTCCAGGGGTCAGCTTTCCCACGGCGAGGTCCCAGACCATGTCACCTGGTTGATGACCTGGTCAATCAGGCTATTTGTGCCGGTAGTAAGCGGTCCAAAGCAGGCACCTCAGTTTGGTTTATCAGAAACAGACTTGAGCAACTTATCAAGTTCCCTCTTGAAGACAGCCAGGGGTCAGTTGGTAATTTCTCTTTATGTATGAAGGGAGGGAGCTAAAAAGTCTTGGGCCCCTTACACTTATTGAATTATCTCTCAGTGTACTCGTTGCACCCTGCTTTTCGTTGAGGAATTTGGCACCGTCTGTCAGATTTCTTGCTCTTGTAGAGAGGAATTATAGAGTGCAGATGTATAACCAATTCTTCCAGAATTTTCTAGGTGTAAATTACGATTTCTCTTTCTCGCCAACATTCCACTGAATATTATGTACAATTATAGCAAGACTTTACTCTAGAAACCAACAGATATATTGATCTACCTGAGATGCACATGTATGCTAGTGGCATATGTACATAATACTTTATTACATGTAAACTACGTATTTATATTACACAAATAAATAAAATGTTTGTTTTATTTGGTTGTTTATTGTCCAAACAGCGGTGAAGAGAGATGCGCACCAGCAGTTTGTCAATTTTTACCCAGAAAGAGCAAGTGTACTCCTAAAGAGTAGCAGCAGCTTCAGCTTCCTCGCATCAGACAAGTCCTCACAGTGGAGGGAGACGCAGGCCACTGCTGTTGCAAGTAACTTTGGTGGCGTCAGGAAGCAAGACGCTCTATGCTAATGTCTCTAATCCATTTTGCTCTAATACAATTCTTCAGAGCGAGTCACCTTGAGCAAAATAGTTTTTGGGATGGAAGGAAAAGAAACCTTGAAGAATTCAGGTTCTCGTTACAGTGTGACTGAAAAAGTGAGTTAAAATATAATGTTGTAACAAAAATAACATTCAAATGTATATAAAAAAAAGTAACATACCACGGGCGGGGATAGAACCCGCGATCAGAGAGTCATAAAACTCCAGACCGACGCCCTATCACTGGGCCAGCTGGCTACAATAATATTAATCCAACTAGGTATATTTATACACTGTAGGAAGGTTAGCATAGGCACCACTGTGACCACAAATGCAAGTTTTTACAGACGAATCTCCCCGCCCGCGGTATGGTTTGTTTATAGTCGTGTCATTACGATTTTGTGAGTCATTCAAATGTATGATATGGAATATAAAGATATGTACAAATGTATATCTTGAAAAACAAAAATAAATACAAATGTATGTATTAGAATACATATCTTCTATCTTTCAACAAACCGGCCGTATCCCACCGAGGCGGGGTGACCCAAAAAGAAAAACGAAAGTTTCTCTCTTTAAATTTTGTAATTTATAGAGGAGAAGGGGTTACTAGCCCCTTGCTCCCGGCATTTTAGTCGCCTCTTACAACACGTATGGCTTATGGAGGAAGAATTCTGTTCCACTTCCCCATGGAGGTAAGAGGAAATAAACACGACCAAGAACTAGTAAGAAAATAGAAGAAAGTCCAGAGGGGTGTGTATATATATATATGTTTGTACATGTATGTGTAGTGTGACCTAAGCGTAAGTAGGAGTAGCAAGATGTACCTGAACTCTTGCATGTTTATGAGACAGAAAAAACACCAGCAATCCTACCATCATGTAAAACAATTACAGGCTTCCGTTTTACACTCACTTGGCAGGACGGTAGTACCTCCCTGGGCGGTTGCTGTAGACATTGAAAATTTGAAACCGATCAATTAAGGCGTTCTGAGTAATAAACAAATATTTGAGAAAGCCAATGAAAATCGCTGAGAATGTTCCTAAAAATGGGAGTCTCTCCCAGTTAAACTTAAAATAACTATTAAGCCAAGACTTTTTCCAGTTTACTGCTATGATTTACATTCGATTTTTAAAACTCCAGAATATTGTGAGAAAATATATTTTATCTTGATTTGTTTAAAAAAGTCTTTTTGATTAAAGTGGCAAAAAATTGGTACGTACACAGACCAAAATTAATGCAATATACTTCTTATTAAGATTTACCATCAGTTAGGGTTTGAAGCTGATCAGAAGAGTTATTCAGTAGTTATTACATGAGAAACAATTTGCTTAACAAAATTGGCAAATTGAAATTTACACGGCTCAAAGTGACTGACAACCTGCGTTTTAATAACGCCCACTATTGGTAAATGTTTGAAGCCGATCAGAAAACCAATTCTCCAGTAATTGATCTGATTCCCATAATTCCGAGATTTTCAACTATTTCAGTAAAATTTCCAATTTTCATCTACTCTCACTAAAATTTTGGGCCTGGTCACAGACCGGGCAGCGGGGCGTTGACCCCAGAAACCCCCTCCAGGTATTCTCCAGGTATCATCCTTCTTATAGACTGCATCGTCAATAATATTTTGAAAACGCATTCTGTAGTTAATGAATATTAAACGAATATCACTACTCAATAAAAATTGTCATGAGTCTGGTGTTCAGGAAACCTCACTGGTGGTGAAAATTTGAAGCCGATCAGATGAGTGATTGTTGAGCTCTGACACGGATTCCAACGATATCAAGTTTTTTATTTACCAGAATATTTTGCTACATGATCAAACTTGCCAGCACGCACACGAAAATTAATAGGTACCATCTTGGACGCAAAATGCATCAGCTGTTATATAATAAAGTCGTTCAGACGAGGTAAACTGAATGTTACTTAAAGTGATTTAAAGGGAATAAAAATGTCACACTATTTTACACATAAAATGGTCAAATTGGTTATAAATTTTACACTTTCGTATTTCACTCTCCATCGTCGTCAACTTTATGTGGAAATTTTTACAATTTTCCTATGATATAAATGTAATAATTGGTTGGATAATAATGTTTATATAATAATACAGGTGTGTAATGTTAATGTGGCTTTTGAAAGTGGCTAATTCACAGGGCATCCAACTGATTCCCTATAATTTCCTAAATTATTGTAATAAGTTAATTAGGTAAAGTAAAATTATTGTAATATTAAAGCAATTAATATTCTGACGACGAAAATATATTACATACCTAGAAATATCACTAAATTTAAATAAAAATATATGTATAAAATAGGAGAGTAAAAGAGGAAATACATCTGAAAGATTCCAGATATAAGGAATTTGAAGAAACAATGATGATAATAACGGAAAATGTGAGGCGGGATGGAATGGGCGCCATGTTTACTACCGCCTGCAGCACTCATCTGCATATCCATCACTTATCTGTATATCCAACAACTTCAACCAGAACAACGGCTTCTACAACATAGCTGAACCTATTGCCAAGAAACTTCATCGCTATCCAACATAAGAACATAAGAATGGAACACTGAAGAAAGTCTACCCATATACTTGTCCAATCTCTTTTTAAAGCTTCCCAAGGTTTTAGACTCCATCACACTACTCTGAAGACTGTCACATGCAGCATTCTCCACCTGACCCAGCATTCTCCACCTGACCCAGCATTCTCCACCTGACCCAGCATTCTCCACCTGACCCAGCATTCTCCACCTGACCCAGCATTCTCCACCTGACTTCCCCCTGACCAGCATTCTCCACCTGACCCTATAAATACTCATGTATATTTTATCCAGGTAGATCTGTCTGTGACTTGATAAAGCCCACTGCGTGGGCGAAACGTTGTCAATAAAGGATCACATTATACTGCTTATGTGTTTATCTTTCCATTGTGTCGGTATTTTATACCATTTATTTCCATTAATGTAGGCCACACAGTGTGTATTACCCCGACACAACAGTTAAGGTTGCCAGATATTTGCCAATTTTCTAGTTGCTTTTCTTGTGGGCGGCGTCAGAATACATCACCAAGGTAATAACTTGCTAAGTAATAATATATGTTCTTCACTCAGTTGAAATAATGTGTTTAATGACTGAAAAATAGTAGATCAGACAAAATAGGTAAAGTTGTCAAGTCTACATATCTTCTTTATAGTTATACAGTCCACTAATTAGCCAGTGTTACTAGCGTAAGTTTTCATAATAAATATACAGGAACCATATGTTCCAAATCCAGGGTAATGGAGCTAGTTGGGGAGCTGAGACGGTGGTCACTGAAGGAAGGACATTGTGTCCATTAAGTCCCACAAGTCTCCAAGATACATCAACATCATTAGGTTACAATTTATTTTTGTGTCCAGAGTTGTGCCCAGTGTGTGGGTCATTGTGTGGGTCAGTGTGTGGGTCAGTGTGTGGGTCAGTGTGTGGGTCAGTGTGTGGGTCAGTGTGTGGGTCATTGTGTTCTTGTGAAAAATCTCCCACATAATTTCTAACAGGTTTTGAAGCTCCATCGGTGTGAGTTATGGAGGTTATCCCAGCCATTCCAGGATGGCGGGAATGGTTCAAAAACTTTGGCTATAGGGAACCTTAACATGCTAATTTTTCCCAGAATTCGGTTTTGAAATCTGCAGACGAATGGATGAGGAGTTCTCAAGTTATGAGCATACAAAAAAGCGGAAAGTTGGAAGAAAATTTGAAAAAGAAAATTCAGTCAACCTCTTGAAGGTCCCTTTTCGGAAATGACTAAATGAATGACAAAGATTAGCTTATCATCGTGACCTGCAGGTTAACACAACTTTCCCGGCGCTGAGTGCGTGCACACATGTGCACGCACATATGAGTAATCTCCGAATACAGGTTACTTCCGATCACAGTGACGCTCACACTGGCGGTGTCACAAGTCACCTTGTTGCGTGCACTAGGGGTGCACGCAACCCCTTTACTATCACACAAGAACACTTTAATCCTAAAACAAGGATTAAAGTAAACTCTCAGTATATATACGGTGAGAGAAATACAGCTCGGTGTGTATACACCCTGTGTCACCATGACGCCAGACGGGCACACCTTTGATTAATACCAAGAACTTCACAACTATGGCGTTTTGGTTAGATCTATTATATTTATACATGTACCATGACGTCTGCTTTTATTTCATGGTATGAAAGTAAAATTAAGTAAAAATGAAGTGTAGTTTGTAAGTGTGCTGACATTGAGGCCAAAATTAATATCACTAGAAATAATACTACCAGGAGATTCATGGAGAAGATATCTTGTATACAGTTGGGAAATGATTGCAAAAAACATTGCGACATAACAATCACTTGCAAATCTGCTGTGTTTCTTGCAATTCTGTTGTGCTTATTGCAATTCTGTTGTTTCTTGCAATTCTGCTGTGTTTCTTGCAATTCTATTGAGTTTTGCAATTCTGCTGTTTCTTGAAATTCTGTCGTGTTTCTTGAAATTATGTTGTGGTTCTTAGAATTCTGTTGTGTTACTTGCAATTCTGTTGTTTCTTGCAATTCTGTCCTTTCTTGCAATTCTGTTGTGTTCCTTGCGTTACTGTTCTGTTCTTCGCAATTCTGTCGCGTTTCTTGCAATTATGCTCTGTTCCTTGCAATTCTCTTGCGTTCCTTGCAATTCTGTTGTGTTTCTTGCAATTTTATTGGGTTTCTTGTAATTCTGCTGTGTTTCTTGCGTTAGTGTTATGTTCTTCGCAATTCTGTTGTGTTTCTTGCAATTCTGTTGTGTTTCTTGCAATTCTGTTGTGTTTCTTGCAATTCTGTTGTGTTTCTTGCAATTCTGTTGTGTTCCTTGCATTACTGTTCTGTTCTTCGCAATTCTGTCGTGTTCCTTGCAATTCTGCTGTGTTTCTTGCAATTCTGTTGTGTTACTTGCAAATCTATTGTGTTCCTTGCAATTCTGTTGTCTTTCTTACAATTCTATTGAGTTTCTTGCAATTATGCTGTGTTTCTTGCAATTCTGTTGTGTTACTTGCAAATCTATCGTGTTCCTCGCAATTCTTTTGTACTCCTTGAAATGCTGTTGTGTTCCTTGCATTAATTTTGTGTTCTTTGCATTAATGCTGTGTTCCTCGCAATTCTGTTGTGTTCCTCGCAATTCTGTTGTGTTCCTCGCAATTCTGTTATGTTCCTCGCAATTCTTTTGTACTCCTTGCAATGCTGTTGTGTTCCTTGCATTAATTTTGTGTTACTTGCAATTCCTTGTGTTCCTTGCATTATTGTTGTTTTTCTCCCAATTCTGTTGTGTCCCTTGCAATTATATTGTGTTCCTTGCATTACTGTTGTGTTCCTCGCAATTCTGTTGTGTTAGTCGTAATTCTGTTGTGTTTATCGCAATTTTGTTGTGTTCCTTGAAATTCTATTATGTTCCTTGCATTATTGTTGTGTTCCTTGCAATTCTGTGGGGATCCTTGCATTACACTTGTGTTCCTCTCAACTCTGTTGTGTTCCTTGCAATTCTGCTGTGTTCCTCGGAATTCCATTCAATTCTGTTGTGTTCCTTGCAATTCTATTGTCTTCCTTGCAATGTTGTTGTGCTCTCTGCAATTGTGTTTTGTTTCCCTCATTACTGTTTTGTTCCTCACACTTCTGTTGTGTTCATTGCAATTCTGCTGAGTTTCTTGCAACTCTGTTGTGTTCCTTGCAGTTCTGTTGTGTTCCTTGCAATTCTGTTGTGTTCCTTGCATTACTGTTGTGTTCCTTGCATTACTGTTGTGTTCCACACAATTCTGTTGCGTTTTTTGCAATTTTGATGTGTTACTTGCATTACTGTTGTGTTCCTCGCAATTCTGTTGTGTTTCTTGTAATTCTGTTGTGTTCCTCATAATTCTGTTGTGTTCCTGAAATTCTGTTGTGTTCCTTGCATTTCTGTTGTGTTCCTTGCAATTCTGTTGTGTTCCTTGCATTACTGTTGTGTTTCTCGCAATTATGTTGTTTTTCTTGCAATTCTGTTGTGTTCCTCGCAATTCTGTTGTGTTCCTGAAATTCTGTTGTGTTCCTGAAATTCTGTTGTGTTCCTTGCAATTCTGTTGCGTTCTTTGCAATTCTGTTGTGTTCCTTGCAATTCTGTTGCGTTTTTTGCAATTTTGCTGTGTTACTTGCATTACTGTTGTGTTCCTCGCAATTCTGTTGTGTTTCTTGCAATTCTGTTGTGTTCCTCATAATTCTGTTGTGTTCCTGAAATTCTGTTGTGTTCCTTGCATTTCTGTTGTGTTCCTTGCAATTCTGTTGTGTTCCTTGCATTACTGTTGTGTTTCTCGCAATTATGTTGTGTTTCTTGCAATTCTGTTGTGTTCCTCGCAATTCTGTTGTGTTCCTGAAATTATGTTGTGTTCCTTGCAATTCTGTTGCGTTCTTTGCAATTCTGTTGTGTTCCTTGCATTGCTGTTGTGTTCCTTGCAATTCTGTTGTGTTCCTTGCATTACTGTTGTGTTTCTCGCAATTATGTTGTGTTTATTGCAATTCTGTTGTGTTCCTGAAATTCTGGTGTGTTCTTTGCATTTCTTTTGTGTTCTTTGATTTACTGATGTCTTCCTCGCATATCTGTTGTGTCCCATGAAATTCTGTTGTGTTCCTTGCATTACTGTTGTATTCCTCGCAATTATGTTGTGTTCCTTGCATTACTGTTGTATTCCTTGCAATTATGTTGTGTCCCTTGCATTACTGTTGTATTCCTTGCAATTATGTTGCGTCCTTTGCATTACTATTGCATTCCTTGCATTAATGTTGTGTTCCTTGAAATTCTGTTGTGTTACTCTCATTACTGTTGTATTTTCTCGCAATTTTCTTGTGTTCCTTTGCAATTCTAAGAAATGAATGTTAGTAGCCCGGAGGGAGACAGGAGCTCTAGTTAGGAAATAGGTGTAGACAAGGACATGCAAAACCAATGTTACAAACTAGCAATACCACTGGAGATAGCAAACAAGGGGATGCCCCAAGAAACAGTGAAGATAAAATGGCAGAAATAACTGGTGAAGAAACCATTGTTAGTATAAGTGCTGAAGATAGTAATATGGCAGGAAAACAGCCACCAGTAGGAAATACAGTCAGAAAAAGCCAAGGCCTATGCAAATTCTATGCACTAGGTATCTGCGGGTATCGAATATCTGGAAAAACAGATGGGACGTGAAACTTTGACCACCCTATAAAATGCCGTGCCCATAAGACAACAGGAAAATGAAACCTCCCTTCCTGTAAGCTTTTCCACCCTGAAATGTGTCACTCTTCAGTTCAGGAAAGACAGTGCTATAACTTATATTGCCAGGCACACCACCTAAAGGGAACAAGAAGATATAGAACATCCAGATCATGGGAAAACCTGGGTAGCCAGAACCACTCCAGAGAGAAGTTTTTTTAAGCGCCAGGAAGTAAATAAAGCTGGCAGGAAATGAGGGAAATCGTACACCAACTCTGATAATTTCTGGAGTGGAATCACAGTCGATGGCCTCCACTCCAAAACAACAGATATTAGTGCCAGGAAAATAAAACTCCCCCCATACCACCAATACGACGACATTCATCTTTGCAAATATACCGGGTCTAAAGCCAGCAACGAAAAACAAAATACCTTTCATCCGTGGACTGCTTACAGAGTCAAACGCAATGTTCGTGGATTTCACAGAGACCCACATAAAGGATCACTTGGACAAAGAAATATGGATCCCGGGTTAAACCTATACAGAAGCGACATAGTGAACAGGCAAAAGGGAAGGGGATGTTGGCCTGTATATCACAGAGTCACTTATATGCTCGGAACTACTAAATGCCTCAAATGAAATAGTTGAAGTTTTGGCAGTAAAGATCGAGAACCAAAAAACTGATCATCGTCGTTGTATACAAGCCTCCGGATGCAACGTCCCAACAATTCCAGGAACAGCTTCTGAAAATAGACAGCTGTCTGAAAAATCTTCCAGCTCCTGCCCCAAACATCTTGCTCCTGGGGGATTTCAATCTAAGGCACCTAAAATGGAGGAATGTAGCAAATAATGTTGTAGCAGAGATAACACCAAAAGGCAGCTCAGATGATAACACCAGGAGGCAGCTCAGATGATAACACCAGGAGGCAGCTCAGATGATAACACCAGGAGGCAGCTCAGATGAAAACTAGCACACACATGAGCTCCTAAATATCTGCACCAAATTCACCAGCAAATAATAGAGCCTATAAAATTGGAGAATACGCTGGACCTCATCTTCACTAACAATGATGATCTGATACAAAATATTACCATATCAAAAACAATATACTCAGCTCACTACATAATAGAGGTCCAGACATGTATGCGGGGAGCCCCAGACCGACAAAATGTGATCAGTCACGAGGGAGCCTTCTCCAAATTCAACTTCAATAACAAAATATAAGGTGGGACCAAGGAAACCAGGTCCTAAATGATATAAACTGGGAAGATAGCCTAAGCAACACCGATCCATTGAATTTAAAATTGTTTTCTGCGGCCCAGAAAACAATATGAAATTCAATGATGAGAATTTTCGATTACTCCGATATGGAAAACATGAGGAAATTAAAACTACTTCGGAGTATAAAACAAATTCCAACCACACAATAGAAAGAAAAACTAATGTAAAAGACCTGGGAGTGATCATGTCGGAAGATCTCACCTTCAAAGACCATAACATTATTGTATCAATCACATCAGGTCGCTTGTTCTATCTAGGCTGGAATATTGCTGCACACTAACAGCACCTTTCAAGGCAGGTGAAATTGCTGACCTAGAAAATGTAGAGATACATGATTATATACACTAGGAAAATCCTAGAGGGATTAGTACCAAACTTGCACACGAAAATCACTCCCTATGAAAGTAAAAGACTCGGCAGATGATGCAACATTTCCCCAATGAAAAGCAGGGGTGCCACTAGCTCGATAAAAGACAACACATTAAGTGTCAGGGGCCCAAGACTATTCAACTGCCTCCCAGTATACATAAGGGGATTACCAATATACCCCTTGTTGTCTTCAAGAAGGCACTCGAAAGCACCTAAAGTCAGTACCTGACCAACCGGGCTGTGGTTCGTACGTCGGGTTGCGTGAGGCCAACAGTAACAGCCTGGTTGATCAGGCCCTGATCCACCATGAGGCCGCAGGGGCGTTGACCCCCGAAACCCTCTCCAGGTATACTGTTGTGTTCCTTGCAATTCTGTTTTGTTCCTTTCAGTTCTGTTGTGTTCCTTGCAATTCTGTTGTATTCCTTGCAATTATGTTGTGTTCCTTTTAGTTTTGTTGTGTTGCAATTATGTTGTGTTCCTCGCAATTCTCTGTGTTCCTTTCAGTTCTGTTGTGTTGCAATTCTGTTGCGTTTCTTGCAATAATAAAATTAATCTCTTTCAGATTATTTGTGAATTCATTTAAGTATGCTAATTCCCTTTATAACGCAGCATTACCCAATTCTTCCTCCAAGACTTAATGTCACGCATATTTACATCCATCAGAAATAATGAAATTTCCTTCATCGTCCTCAGAAATGCTGAAGAAATATTCTCTTTCTCTCTCTCTCTCTCATAAATAGTATTTGAGAATGCTGATAGTTCAGACCTTACTTCCATGTCTTCATCCTTGATGCTGGTGAAGGGCTCTTGATGCAGGGCATTTGAGCTGTTATCTTCCCCTCCTCGGATCATATCCGAGGCTCAATATGGCCCCTATGGGTTTACCTCTTCCCCCCTGGAATAGAATAATCAATTTGTATAAATAAAAACCTATGATAACCATGAGGGATTTTCCAGCGTGAGTTGATGACTGAGACAAACATTGTATTTATGATGGTGGAATTGATGACTGAGACAAACATTGTATTTATGATGGCGGAGTTGATGACTGAGACAAACATTGTATTTATGATGGCGGAGTTGATGACTGAGACAAACATTGTAATTATGATGGCGGAGTTGATGACTGAGACAAACATTGTTGTGAATTATTATGTGAGCAAATTACCTGCAGGAGGTTTACAGAGTACTATTACCTAAATTATTTCCTGCAAGTAATTTGGGTGAGATAAGTGGGACTTAGTCGCAGTAGGTCGCCAAACTGTCACTTCCTCGATGCCCACTCCTTCACCACTCTCACAAACAGCTAGACCTGGCATTAAATTAATAATTACAATATTAAAATCAGCTACTCTAGTAAATTAAAGTTATGGACAGTGTATGATTAGGCTTGCTGGGTACACAAAAGAAATTCGCATTACCACTCACCATTTAATTACTGTAGATGGATCACACGACAACACCTGCTTAACATCTAAACCCTACACTGACCAGCTGGAGATCTAAATGCAAGAACTAATAGCGCACTTCCCAGTGAGTGATGTTCATATCCCTTATCTTCCTCCATCCATACGTAATTCTTGAGGTCCCGCAAATTTCCTGTTTCAATTCTTCAGCAGGGGACATTAATGGTACACAAACTTTCCTGACCACGACACAACACCTTGACGTTCCTGACAACACCTTGACGTTCCTGACAACACCTTGACGTTCCTGACAACACCTTGACGTTCCTGACAACACCTTGACGTTCCTGACAACACCTTGACGTTTCTGACAACACCTTGACGTTCTTGACAACACCTTGACGTTCCTGACAACACCTTGACGTTCCTGACAACACCTGGTGCATCTGGGTATAATATTAATACCGTGCCCAGAGGCAACAATGTTCGATGTTACTCAGTATCAGTTAATACAATGTTGAAAGTTCTGTCGATTTACAGCTTCTGACACACCATAAAGGTAATCACGTAGTGTAAAAAGATACTCCTTTCGCCACACAATGGACCAATGATTAATTACTTTATTTAACATCTTAAATTTATTACTTAACAAGTCTACATTATTATAATCTTCATCAATTTCTCTAGGATTATCTCTATAAATAGGTGCAGCTTCTAGGATTCGTCCACATATTAAGTGAGGTGTTAATATGTCTACATCAGGAGTATCACTAATGTATGAGAGGGGACGATTATTTATACAATTTTCCGACTCCACTAATACAGTACGGAATTTCTCCTAACTAATTTTTTTCTTGTGTAGCACCCAGTGGCGTCATAAGGAGGGGAGGGGGTCGCCCCGGGTGACACCATAGAGCCTCTAAAGAAGGTGACACTAATGCCCAAAACATTGCTGCAGCAACATTAAAAAAAAAATCCTTTGTTTCTATATAGCCTATTATATGATTACAGAGTAAAAATAGGCCTATATCAGGAAAATCAATGACGCTATACGAAAAACTACGATAAATCGATAATTTTATTTACGATAATTTGGAAAACCATTAATCGAAATGGCATCACTATGATGAGTCATCAGTGACGTAACATCCTGTGTCTGCTGCACCGCCCTCCAGTGAGGGTCCAGGTGGTGGTGTATATGTGGCTGTGTCTGCTGCACCGCCCACCACTGAGGGTCCAGGTGGTGGTGTATATGTGGCTGTGTCTGCTGCACCGCCCACCAGTGAGGGTCCAGGTGGTGGTGTATATGTGGCTGTGTCTGCTGCACCGCCCACCAGTGAGGGTCCAGGTGGTGGTGTATATGTGGCTGTGTCTGCTGCACCGCCCACCAGTGAGGGTCCAGGTGGTGGTGTATATGTGGCTGTGTCTGCTGCACCGCCCTCCAGTGAGGGTCCAGGTGGTGGTGTATATGTGGCTGTGTCTGCTGCACCGCCCACCACTGAGGTCCAGGTGGTGGTGTATATGTGGCTGTGTCTGCTGCACCGCCCACCAGTGAGGGTCCAGGTGGTGGTGTATATGTGGCTGTGTCTGCTGCACCGCCCACCACTGAGGGTCCAGGTGGTGGTGTATATGTGGCTGTGTCTGCTGCACCGCCCTCCAGTGAGGGTCCAGGTGGTGGTGTATATGTGGCTGTGTCTGCTGCACCGCCCTCCAGTGAGGGTCCAGGTGGTGGTGTATATGTGGCTGTGTCTGCTGCACCGCCCTCCAGTGAGGGTCCAGGTGGTGGTGTATATGTGGCTGTGTCTGCTGCACCGCCCACCAGTGAGGGTCCAGGTGGTGGTGTATATGTGGCTGTGTCTGCTGTACCACCCACCAGTGAGGGTCCAGGTGGTGGTGTATATGTGGCTGTGTCTGCTGCACCGCCCACCAGTGAGGGTCCAGGTGGTGGTGTATATGTGGCTGTGTCTGCTGCACCGCCCACCAATGAGGGTCCAGGTGGTGGTGTATATGTGGCTGTGTCTGCTGCACCGCCCACCAGTGAGGTCCAGGTGGTGGTGTATATGTGGCTGTGTCTGCTGCACCGCCCACCAGTGAGGGTCCAGGTGGTGGTGTATATGTGGCTGTGTCTGCTGCACCGCCCACCATGAGGTCCAGGTGGTGGTGTATATGTGGCTGTGTCTGCTGCACCGCCCACCAGTGAGGTCCAGGTGGTGGTGTATATGTGGCTGTGTCTGCTGCACCGCCCACCAGTGAGGGTCCAGGTGGTGGTGTATATGTGGCTGTGTCTGCTGCACCGCCCACCAGTGAGGGTCCAGGTGGTGGTGTATATGTGGCTGTGTCTGCTGCACCGCCCACCAGTGAGGTCCAGGTGGTGGTGTATATGTGGCTGTGTCTGCTGCACCGCCCACCAGTGAGGTCCAGTGGTGGTGTATAGTGGCTGTGTCTGCTGACCGCCCACCAGTGAGGGTCCAGGTGGTGGTGTATATGTGGCTGTGTCTGCTGCACCGCCCACCAGTGAGGGTCCAGGTGGTGGTGATATGTGGCTGTGTCTGCTGCACCGCCCACCAGTGAGGGTCCAGGTGGTGGTGTATATGTGGCTGTGTCTGCTGCACCGCCCACCAGTGAGGGTCCAGGTGGTGGTGTATATGTGGCTGTGTCTGCTGCACCGCCCACCAGTGAGGGTCCAGGTGGTGGTGATATGTGGCTGTGTCTGCTGCACGCCCACCAGTGAGGGTCCAGGTGGTGGTGTATATGTGGCTGTGTCTGCTGCACCGCCCACCAGTGAGGTCCAGGTGGTGGTGTATATGTGGCTGTGTCTGCTGCACCGCCCACCAGTGAGGGTCCAGGTGGTGGTGTATATGTGGCTGTGTCTGCTGCACCGCCCACCAGTGAGGGTCCCGGTGGTGGTGTATATGTGGCTGTGTCTGCTGCACCGCCCACCAGTGAGGGTCCAGGTGGTGGTGTATATGTGGCTGTGTCTGCTGCACCGCCCACCAGGGGGAAGTGAGGGCTGCAGGTGGTGGTGTGTATGTGGCTGTGTCTGCTGCACCCCACCATGAGGTTCAGGTGGTGAGTGTATATGTTGGCTTAAGTTGCTACCTGCACGTGAGGTCCAGGTGCAGTGTGAATAAGTATTGAACGTGAGACTGCATTCACCAAATGGGTTTCAGGAACTGGTACGTTAATGTGGCTTAATTTGTACCCTTACGTGAATGGTCCAAGGTGATGTGATATATGAACTGGCTGTACTGCCAAGTTAGTTGAAAGTGATACCTGGTACGTAACTGCCAAGTTAATGTTGAAATACCTGGTACGAACTGCCAAGTGTTAATGTTGATGCACGTCAAGTATAGTGACAAGAAAATATGACTGGATCAAGCTAAGATCAAGTTCAAACTATACATGACAGTTCAGTTAGACAATATAAATATAGATGAAAGTTTAAAGTATTGATGACAAGATACAAACTATAGATGAAAGATCAACTATAATGACAAGATCAACTATAGATGACAAGATAAAACTATAGATGACATATCAAACTATAGATGACATGATCAAACTATTATGACAAGATCAATCTATAGATGAAAGATAAAACTATAGATAACATGATCAAACTGTAGATGACAAGATCAAAGTATAGATGACAAGAACAAACTATAGATGACAAGTTCAAACTGTAGATGACAAGATCAAACTATAGATGACAATATCAAAGTAAAGATGACAAGAACAAACTATGGATGACAAGATCAAATTATAGATGACAAGATCAAATTATAGATGACAAGATCAAAGTTTAGATGACAAGATCAAACTATAGATCACAAGATCAAATTAAAGATGACAAGTTCAAACTATAGATGGCAAGATCAAACTGTAGGTGTCAAAATCAAACTGTAGATGACAAAATCAAACTGTAGATGACAAGATCAAACTATAGATGACAAGATCAAACTATAAATGACAAAATCAAACTACAGATGACAATCTCAAACTATAGATGACAAGATCAAACAACAGATGACAAGACCAAACTATAGATGACAAGTTCAAACTAGACAAGACAATATCAAACTATAGATGACAAGATCAAACTAAATATGACAAACTCAAACTATAGATGACTTGATCAAACTATAGAAGACAAGATCAAACTATAGATGAGAAGATCAAAGTATAAATGACAAGATCAAAGTATAGATGGCAGTATCAAACTATAGATGACAAGATGAAACTATAGATGACAAATTCAAACTATAGATGACAAATTCAAACTATAGATGACAAGATCAAAGTATAGATGACAATATCAAAATATAGATGACGAGATCATTCTATAGATGACAAGATCAAACTATAGATGACAAGATTATAGTATAGATGACAAAATCAAACTACAGATAACAAGAAGAAACTATAGATGACAAGAGAAACTATAGATGACAAAAACATACTATAGATGACAAGATCAAATTATAGATGACTAAATGAAAAAACAGATGACAATAACAAACTATAGATGACAAGGTCAAGCTATAGATGACAAGATCAAACTATAGATGACATGATCCAACTATAGATGACAAGATGAAATTATAGATGAAATGATCAAAATATAGATGAAAAGATCAAAGTATAGATCACAAGATCAAATTAAAGATGACAAGATCAAACTATAGATGGCAAGATCAAACTATAGATGACAAAATCAAACTATAGACGACAAGATCAAACTATAGATGACAAGATCAAACTATAAATGACAAGATCAAACTACAGATGACAATCTCAAACTATAGATGACAAGATCAAACAACAGATGACAAGACCAAACTATAGATGACAAGATCAAACTAGAGAAGACAAGATCAAACTATAGGTGACAATATCAGACTATAGATGACTTGATCAAACTATAGAAGACAAGATCAAACTATAGATGAGAAGATCAAAGTATAAATGACAAGATCAAAGTATAGATGGCAGTATCAAACTATAGATGACAAGATGAAACTATAGATGACTTGATAAAACTATAGATGACAAAATCAAACTATAGATGACAAGATCAAAGTATACATGACAATAACAAAATATAGATGACGAGATCAATCTATAGATGACAAGATCAAACTATAGATGACAAGATTATAGTATAGATGACAAAATCAAACTACAGATGACAAGAAGAAACTATAGATGACAATAACAAACTATAGATGACAAGGTCAAGCTATAGATGACAAGATCAAACTATAGATGACATGATCCAACTATAGATGACAAGATGAAAGTATAGATGACAATATCAAACTATAGATGACAAGATCAAACTATAGATGAAAAGATCAAACTATAGATGACATGATCAAGCTATAGATGACAAGATAAAACTATAGATGACATGATCAAACTATAGATGACAAGATCAAAGTATAGATGATAAGAACAAACTATGGATGACAAGATCAAACAACAGATGACAAGATCAAATTATAGATGACAAGCTCAAAGTATAGATGACAAGTTCAAACTATAGATGACAAGATCAAACTATATATGACAAGCTCAAAGTATAGATGACAAGATCAAGCTATAGATGACAAGTTCAAACTATTGATGACGAGATCAAAGTATAGATGACAAGTTCAAACTATAGATGACAAGATCAAACTATAGATGACAAGCTCAAAGTATAGATGACAAGTTCAAACTATAGATGACAAGATCAAACTATATATGACAAGCTCAAAGTATAGATGACAAGATCAAACTACAGATGACAAGAACAAACTAAAGATGATAAGATCAAATTATAGATCACTAAATGAAAATATAGATGACAAGATCAAACTATAGATGACAAGATCAAACTATAGATGGCAAGATCAAGCTATAGATGACAAGTTCAAACTATTGATGACGAGATCAAACTATAGATGACAAGATCAAGCTATAGATGAAAATGTCAAACTATAGATGACAAGATCAAACTATAGATGACAAGATCAAACTACAAATTACAAGCTCAAAGTATAGATGACAAGATCAAACTACAGATGACAAGATCAAACTAGAGATAACAAGATCAAACTATAGATGACAAGATCAAACTATAGATGACATGAACAATCTATAGATGACAAGATCAAACTATAGATGACAAGATCAAAGTACAGATTACAAGATCAATCTAGAGATGACAAGTTCAAAATATAGATGACAAGGTCAAACTATAGATGACATGATCAAATTATAGATGACAAGATCAAACTACAGATGACAAGGTCAAAGTATTGATGACAAGATCAAACTATAGATGACAAGATCAAACTACAGATGACAAGATCAAACTATAGATGACAAGTTCAAACTATAGATGACAAGATCAAACTACAGATGACAAGCTCAAACTACAGATGACAAGATCAAACTACAGATGACAAGATCAAACTACAGATGACAAGATCAAACTATAGATGACAAGTTCAAACTATAGATGACAAGATCAAACTACAGATGACAAGGTCAAACTATAGATGACAAGATCAAACTACAGATGACAAGATCAAACTATAGATGACAAGATCAAACTACAGATGACAAGATCAAACTATAGATGACAAGATCAAACTACAGATGACAAGATCAAACTATAGATGACAAGATCAAACTACAGATGACAAGATCAAACGATAGATGACAAAATCAAACTACAGATGACAAGATCAAACTACAGATGACAAGATCAAACTATAGATGACAAGATCAAACTACAGATGACAAGATCAAACTATAGATGACAAGATCAAACTATAGATGACAAGATCAAACTATAGATGACAAGATCACACGATAGATGACAAAATCAATCTATAGATGACAAGATAAAACTATAGATGACATGGTCAAACTATAGATGACAAGATCAAACTAAAGATGACAAGATCAAACTATAGATGGCATGATCAAAGTATAGATGACAAGATCAAAGTATAGAGGACAAGTTTAAATTATAGATGACAAGATCAAACTATATAAGACAACATCAAAGTATAGATGACAAAAACAAATTACAGATGACAAAATCAAACTAAATATGAAAAGATCAAACTATAGATGACAAGTTCAAAGTATAGATGAGTAGAACAAACTATAGATGAAAAGATCAAATTATAGATTACTAAATGAAATTTTAGATGACAAGATCAAACTATAGATGACATGATCAAACTATACATGACAACATCAAAATATAGATGACAAGATCAAAATATAGATGAAAAAATCAAAGTATAGATGACAAGATCAAACTATAGATGACAAGATCAAACTAGAGATGACAAGATCAAACTAGAGATGACAAGATCAAACTATATATGACAAAATCAATCTATAGATGAAAAGATAACACTATAGATGACATGATCAAACTGTAGATGACAAGATCAAAGTATAGATGACGAGAACCAACTATTGATGACAAGTTCAAAATATAGATGACAAGATCAAACTATAGATGAAAAGTTCAAACTATAGATGACAAGATCAAACTATAGATGACAAGATCATTCTATAGATGACAAGATAAAATTATAGATGACAAGATCAAACTACAGATGACAAGCTCAAATTATAGATGACAGTATCAAACTATAGATGACAGGATCAAACTATAGATGACAGTATCAAACTATAGATGACAGGATCAAACTATAGATGACATGATCAAAATACAGATGACAAGATCAATCTATAGATGACAAGATCAAACTAGAGATGACAAGATCAAAGTATAAACGAAAACTCAAATTATAGATGAATAAATGAAATTATAGATGACAAGTCCAAACTATAGATGACAAGATAAAACTATAGATGACATGATCTAACTGTAGACGACAAGATCAAAGTATAGATGACAAGAACAAACTATTGATGAGAAGATCGAAATATAGATGAAAAGATCAAAGTATAGATGGCAAGATCAAACTATAGATGACAAGTTCAAACTATAAATGACAAGATAAAACTATAGATGACATGATAAAACTATAGATGAAAAGATCAAAGTATAGACGACAAGAACAAACTATGGATGACAAGATCAAAGTATAGATGACAAGATTAAAGTATAGATGACAAGATCAAACTATAGATGACAAGATCACACTACAGATGACAAGATCAAACTATAGATGACAAGATCAAGGTATAGATGTATTGATGACAAGCTCAAACTATAGATGACTTGATCAAACTACAGATGACAAGATCAAACTATAGATGACAAAATCAAAGTATAGATGACAAGATCAAAGTATAGATGACAAGATCAAAGTATAGATGACAAGATCAAAGTATAGATGACAAGATCAAAGTATAGATGACAAGATCAAAGTATAGATGACAAGTTCAAACTATAGATGACAAGATCAAACTATATATGACAAGCTCAAAGTATAGATGACAAGATCAAACTACAGATGACAAGAACAAACTAAAGATGATAAGATCAAATTATAGATCACTAAATGAAAATATAGATGACAAGTTCAAACTATAGATGACGAGATCAAACTATAGATGACAAGATCAAACTATAGATGACAAGATCAAACTATAGATGACAAGATCAAGCTATAGATGACAATATCAAAGTATAGATGACAAGATCAAAGTATAGATGACAAGATCAAAGTATAGATGACAAGTTCAAACTATAGATGACAAGATCAAAGAATAGATGGGATGATCAAACTACAGACGACAAGATCAAACTATAGATGACAAGATCAAAGTATAGATTACAAGATCAAAGTATAGATTACAAGATCAAACTATAGATGACAAGATCAAAGTATAGATGACAAGATCAAAGTATAGATGACAAGATCAAACTATAGATGACAAGCTCAAGCTATAGATGACTATGTCAAACTATAGATGACAAGATGAAACTATAGATGACAAGATAAAACTATAGATAACAAGATCAAACTCAAGATGACAAGATCAAACTACAAATTACAAGATCAAACTAGAGATAACAAGATTAAACTATAGATGACATGAACAATCTATAGATGACAAGATCAAACTATAGATGACAATATCAAAGTAGAGATGACAAGTTCAAAATATAGATGACAAGATCAAACTATAGATGACATGATCAAATTATATATGACAAGATCAAACTACAGATGACAAGATCAAAGTATTGATGACAAGATCAAACTATAGATGACAAGTTCAAACTATAGATGACAAGATCAAACTACAGATGACAAGATCAAACTACAGATGACAAGATCAAACTATAGATGACAAGATCAAACTACAGTTGACAAGATCAAACTATAGATGACAAGATCAAACTATAGATAACAAGCTCAAACTATAGATGACAAGATCAAACTATAGATGACATGATCAAACTATAGATGACAAGATCAAAGTATAGATGACAAGATCAAACTATAGATGACTTGATCAAACTATAGATGACAAGATCAAACTATAGATGACAAGATCAAACTATAGATGACAAGATCAAACTATAGATGACATGATCAAACTATAGATGACAAGATCAAAGTATAGATGAGAAGATCAAACTATAGATGACAATATCAAACTATAGATGACAAGTTCAAACTATAGATGACAAGATCAAACTATAGATGTCAAGTTCAAGCTATAGATGACAATATCAAAGTATAGATGACAAGTCAAACTATAGATGACAATAACAAAGTATTGATGACAAGATCAAACTATAGATGACAACATCAAATTATAGCTCACGAGATCAAAGTATAGATGACTAGATCAAACTATAGATATCAAGATCAAAGTATAGATAACAAGATCAAACTATAGATGACAAGCTCAAAGAATAGATGGGAAGATCAAACTACAGATGACAAGATCAAACTATAGATGACAAGATCAAAGTATAGATGACACTATCAAACTATAGATGACAAGATCAAAGTATAGATGACAAGATCAAACTATAGATGACAAACTATAGATGACCGTTCTTCTCTGGAAATAAATGGTATAAAATACCGACACAATGGAAAAATAAACACATAAGCAGTATAATGTGATCCTTTATTGACAACGTTTCGCCCACGCAGTGGCTTTATCAGTCACAAACAGATTTACCTGGAAAAAGGTGGAACATGAGTATTTATAGGATTTAGTCAGGTGGAGAAGACTGTCACATGCAGCATTCTCCACCTGACTAAATCCTATAAATACTCATGTTTCTGTTATCCAGGTAGATCTGTCTGTGACTTGATAAAGCCCACTGCGTGGGCAAACGTTTTCAAAAGGATCACATTGTACTGCTTATGTGTTTATTTTCCAGCGTTCTTCTCTTTATTGGACTGAAGAAGCCACTGGTTGACGAAACGTTTCCTCAGTAAAGATTCCCAAATGTTGAAGAAGTGTTTTATTCTTCAGCTCTAACTTATTAATTCTTAGGTTTTTATAGTTGCGCTGCCTTATATACCTAAGTTGCTATTCTTGGTCTTCTTCGCCTGGTGTCCAGAATTAGTGTCAAGGTGAGTAGAGAACCGACCCCCCCTTAATAATTAATTACAGCCTAATTGGCAATAATTGAGCAGGCGAAGATAATTGGCTTTTAAATTAACGTTTCTTTCTCTATCAAGATTCCCCCACCCCCACCCCCACCCCCCAAAAAAAGAAACATTTCATATTTAAAAAAGAAAATAAGAGCATAATAATTACTAATGATTCTGACACCTTGATTGTTTACCCAACTAATTACACTTAATTGTATCATTGGCGTCATAAAAACTGATAATTGAGCCCACTAATAGGGCAGATCATTTGTGATTTAATCTCATCAGCGATAAAAAGACCACTGGAAATTTTCTCTCTGAAATTAAACCACGAAAATCTTTTATGTAATTATGAAAATTATTTTTAACAAATAATCTTGAGGCGGATAACAGTAGTAATGATTCAGTGTCTGAAGCATTGATGAAACAGCACTGGGGGACCCATGAGGGTTTAGCGCTGTCCGTGATGAACAATAAGGACTCTACTACTACTACTGTTACTACTACTACTACTAATATTATTACTACTACTATTACTACTACTACTACTACTATTACTACTACTATTAGAACAAAAGTTAGAGATAAGATAGGTCCCTTTAAAAATAACTCTGGGCATCTTACTGATAAGAAGAATTAAATGTGCTCGATTTTTAATAATTATTTTCGCTCGGTTTTCACTCAGGAAGACACTAACAATGTCCCAATGGTTGCATTGTTTGGTGGAGCTGATGAAGATAATTTATGTAATATCACAGTTGTCGTGTGGGTATTGAGAGAGATAAATAGGATGTCAAAGGACACTCTTTGTAGGATGGTTACGGTATATTTACGAGTTTGTGAGAGGAGAAGTATCCGCACGTCTGTCCAGCTTTATCCTGTGTCTGCTGCACCGCCCTCCAGTGAGGGTCCAGGTGGTGGTGTATATGTGGCTGTGTCTGCTGCACCGCCCACCACTGAGGGTCCAGGTGGTGGTGTATATGTGGCTGTGTCTGCTGCACCGCCCACCAGTGAGGGTCCAGGTGGTGGTGTATATGTGGCTGTGTCTGCTGCACCGCTCACCAGTGAGGGTCCAGGTGGTGGTGTATATGTGGCTGTGTCTGCTGCACCGCCCACCAGTGAGGGTCCAGGTGGTGGTGTATATGTGGCTGTGTCTGTTGCACCGCCCACCAGTGAGGGTCCAGGTGGTGGTGTATATGTGGCTGTGTCTGCTGCAACGCCCACCACTGAGGGTCCAGGTGGTGGTGTATATGTGGCTGTGTCTGTGTACCGCCCACCACTGAGGGTCCAGGTGGTGGTGTATATGTGGCTGTGTCTGCTGTACCGCCCACCACTGAGGGTCCAGGTGGTGGTGTATATGTGGCTGTGTCTGCTGCACCCAAAGGTTCAGGAATTTATCTTATTTTGAGCTTTAATTTTGCTTATTGGTGATGTCAGTCATGTGATGAATCAAGATATATGAACGGGTGAGAACTGACATTCATGAAATGTTGAAATAACCTGGTACGTAACTGCCAAGGTTAATGTTGAAATACCCTGGTACGTAACTGCCAAGGTTAATGTTGAAATAACCTGGTACGTAACTGCCAAGGTTAATGTTGAAATAACCTGGTACGTAACTGCCAAGGTTAATGTTGAAATAACCTGGTACGTAACTGCCAATGTTAATGTTGATGACAAGATCAAAGTATAGATGACAAGAACAAACTATAGATGAAAAGATCAAGCTATAGATGACAAGTTCAAACTATACATGACAAGTTCAAAGTATAGAAGACAATATAAAAATATAGATGAAAAGTTAAAAGTATTGATGACAAGATCAAACTATAGATGAGAAGATCAAACTATAAATGACAAGATCAATCTATAGATGACATGATCTAACTGTAGACGACAAGATCAAAGTATAGATGACAAGAACAAACTATTGATGAGAAGATCGAAATATAGATGAAAAGATCAAAGTATAGATGGCAAGATCAAACTATAGATGACAAGTTCAAACTATAAATGACAAGATAAAACTATAGATGACATGATAAAACTATAGATGAAAAGATCAAAGTATAGACGACAAGAACAAACTATGGATGACAAGATCAAAGTATAGATGACAAGCTCAAAGTATAGATGACAAGATCAAACTACAGATGACAAGAACAAACTAAAGATAAGATCAAATTATAGATCACTAAATGAAAATATAGATGACAAGATCAAACTATAGATGACAAGATCAAACTATAGATGGCAAGATCAAGCTATAGATGACAAGTTCAAACTATAGATGACGAGATCAAACTATAGATGACAAGATCAAACTATAGATGACAAGATCAAAGTATAGATGACAAGATAAAAGTATAGATGACAAGATCAAAGTATAGATGACAAGTTCAAACTATAGATGACAAGATCAAAGAATAGATGGGATGATCAAACTACAGACGACAAGATCAAACTATAGATGACAAGATCAAAGTATAGATGACAAGATCAAACTATAGATGGCATGAACAATCTATAGATGACAAGCTCAAACTATAGATGACAAGATCAAACTATAGATGACAAGCTCAAGCTATAGATGACTATGTCAAACTATAGTTTGTCGTCTATATAGATGACAAGATCAAACTACAGATGACAAGAACAAACTAAAGATGATAAGATCAAACTATAGATGACATGATCAAACTATAGATGACAAGATCAAAGTATAGATGAGAAGATCAAACTATAGATGACAATATCAAACTATAGATGACAATATCAAACTATAGATGACAAGTTCAAACTATAGATGACAAGATCAAACTATAGATGTCAAGATCAAGCTATAGATGACAATATCAAAGTATAGATGACAAGTCAAACTATAGATGACAATAACAAAGTATTGATGACAAGATCAAACTATAGATGACAATAACAAAGTATTGATGACAAGATCAAACTATAGATGACAACATCAAATTATAGCTCACGAGATCAAAGTATAGATGACTAGATCAAACTATAGATATCAAGATCAAAGTATAGATAACAAGATCAAACTATAGATGACAAGCTCAAAGAATAGATGGGAAGATCAAACTACAGATGACAAGATCAAACTATAGATGACAAGATCAAAGTATAGATGACACTATCAAACTATAGATGACAAGATCAAAGTATAGATGACAAGATCAAACTATAGATGACAAACTATAGATGACCGTTCTTCTCTGAAATAAATGGTATAAAATACCGACACAATGGAAAAATAAACACATAAGCAGTATAATGTGATCCTTTATTGACAACGTTTCGCCCACGCAGTGCTTTATCGAGTCACAAACAGATTTACCTGGAAAAAGGTGGAACATGAGTATTTATAGGATTTAGTCAGGTGGAGAAGACTGTCACATGCAGCATTCTCCACCTGACTAAATCCTATAAATACTCATGTTTCTGTTATCCAGGTAGATCTGTCTGTGACTTGATAAAGCCCACTGCGTGGGCGAAACGTTTTCAATAAAGGATCACATTGTACTGCTTATGTGTTTATTTTCCAGCGTTCTTCTCTGTATTGGACTGAAGAAGCCACTGGTTGACGAAACGTTTCCTCAGTAAAGATTCCCAAATGTTGAAGAAGTGTTTTATTCTTCAGCTCTAACTTATTAATTCTTAGGTTTTTATAGTTGCGCTGCCTTATATACCTAAGTTGCTATTCTTGGTCTTCCTCGCCTGGTGTCCAGAATTAGTGTCAAGGTGAGTAGAGAACCGACCCCCCCTTAATAATTAATTACAGCCTAATTGGCAATAATTGAGCAGGCGAAGATAATTGGCTTTTAAATTAACGTTTCTTTCTCTATCAAGATTCCCCCACCCCCACCCCCCAAAAAAAGAAACATTTCATATTTAAAAAAGAAAATAAGAGCATAATAATTACTAATGATTCTGACACCTTGATTGTTTACCCAACTAATTACACTTAATTGTATCATTGGCGTCATAAAAACTGATAATTGAGCCCACTAATAGGGCAGATCATTTGTGATTTAATCTCATCAGCGATAAAAAGACCACTGGAAATTTTTCTCTCTGAAATTAAACCACGAAAATCTTTTATGTAATTATGAAAATTATTTTTAACAAATAATCTTGAGGCGGATAACAGTAGTAATGATTCAGTGTCTGAAGCATTGATGAAACAGCACTGGGGGACCCATGAGGGTTTAGCGCTGTCCGTGATGAACAATAAGGACTCTACTACTACTACTGTTACTACTACTACTACTAATATTATTACTACTACTATACTACTACTACTACTACTATTACTACTACTATTAGAACAAAAGTTAGAGATAAGATAGGTCCTTTAAAAATAACTCTGGGCATCTTACTGATAAGAAGAATTAAATGTGCTCGATTTTTAATAATTATTTTCGCTCGGTTTTCACTCAGGAAGACACTAACAATGTCCCAATGGTTGCATTGTTTGGTGGAGCTGATGAAGATAATTTATGTAATATCACAGTTGTCGTGTGGGTATTGAGAGAGATAAATAGGATGTCAAAGGACACTCTTTGTAGGATGGTTACGGTATATTTACGAGTTTGTGAGAGGAGGAGTATCCGCACGTCTGTCCAGCTTTATGGCGCCCTAGGAGTGAGGCTGACGCCTGTCCGTGGGCATACACATGCGCACCAGCGACTGACGTCACACGCAAAGGACCGGCTATGTAAAGCTAAGATAATTCGAATACACTACATAGTGTATATATGATACTGACACTGACAGCTCGGCCACGTATGACGTCTCGGCATACTAGATAACTCTATAGGCTGAACAGACAGGTGGCACTGGGTGAATCTATACAATAGCAAACACATTATAACTTAGAACTAATCAAGATTAATCTTACTATCACACTTCTTGAGTAATGGTTCAAAGAGAATGTAAATGGATCTAGAGATAATGCATTATATATATATTACAATTACAATTTGATATTTGATCGATCAATCGGTATTCATGGACTCTACGGCTTCTGAGGAAGAATAAATATTTACAGGGAAGAAGTTTTAACATTAAAGATAGACTCGGCTAGCAAATGGTCATACTGTTAAAACTCAGAACTCGGAGAGAACTTGAACACACAAAAATCTTACTAGATAATGGAAATAGTTAGCTCAATAACACAAAGTATGAGCAAAGGAGAACGGCTCTCACTATCTCTTACTGCAGGTAATAATTACTTGACACACGACACTTTACTCTGCAAAGGAATTACTGTCAACTGGGAAAGATCACTATCTGGAACACAAGGGACAACAACTGGCACTCTAGTGAATACACTAGCAACAGAAACGGCTTTCTGCAATTGCTTTTGCATCAGCGAGAGATGCTATAACTCATTCAAGTAGTCTTTCTTCAACAAAGCGTCCCCTGGAAAGGAACTACTACTTGAACTAGTAACATTGCAAGGATAGACTCAGCACTCAAGGCGGTCCGGGATACCTCCGGCACCCTAGGCATCTGAACGCTATCTTGCATGCAAGATATTGTAGAGGCTGAATTCCAGACCAGAGTGACAGTAATACTAGTGCCTTACCGCTCAGCAACGTTAACAAATAAAACACATACTATCTACAAGAACTAATCTGAACTTCACATTCCGCATCACTCTGGCAAATCTCTGATACAAGCTGGGAGAACAAACACATTGCTCAAAGGCTAGAGACTGTCTTTCAGTCATTAAGGGACTATGAGGACTGTTTACTGACTCATTTTCATTATAACTCTGAATAGCAGCACACACAGTATTATCGCATGAATTTACTTGAGCTTCATTTTCTTGACTGACAGCAAACACATGAGTACTACTTGACTTTACTTGAGACATGATTTCGAGCAATTGAGCGAGAATTTAAACGAAAGCAAAATGAACGCAAGTATACAGCACAATATAGCTTAACTGGTAGGAATTGTTTAACAATTCTGCATAAGTAACACGAATAATTGCACAATAACACTAAAGAAAAGATAACTCACTGGAAATTGACTTGGCAAAAAAATTCAACACACTAAAAATTAAAAACAATCTAGCTTTAACTTGAAATAACTGCAAAATGAGTTTTCTTTTCTTTTAAATATCAACAAAAATTGCAACACATTAAAAAAAATTAAATGCACAAATAATTAAAAAAATCAATAATGGTTATAGCAAGAGCAACAATCTGATAAAACAAATCACTAAAAAAGAAGAATTGCACAAAACAATTGAGTTATTCACTGGCAATAAATTAAAGTAACTTTACTGCTTGAATCACTTAGAAAGTTCACTGAAATATTACTTACTACTCTTAGGAGAATGACAAGTTACTTGAACATTTAAGTAAACACAATAAAAATTGATAAAAACAAAAGTGAATACTGGGAAAGTTAATTTACACAAAATCAGTTTCAGGATATTTCAATGGTTTAAAATGACACTGGGTAAACTTATTTGCACACAACAAAGATATCAGAAATTAATTAGTTTGAACACTCTTACTCTTAATTGCAAGCAAAGCAAGGTAACTCAATGAAACAGTTACTAAACAAATCACTAAGAACACTGACTTTAATCAAACTTAAGAGTGAATTTGTTCAAAGGAATTATTGAAAACAGGAATAAAAATTTTCACAATATAAAACTCAGAAGGTAACACTTACTGATTGCAGAACACAGAAACATCAAGGGATTATGCACAGGAATAATCAATTGACAAATATGTTGTCAGGTATGGCAAAAGTAATTATTTCTTAGCACAGATATAGCAAATCTGTTGAGAGTTAAAACAGGTGAGATACTGGCACAAAATTAATGGGACTAGTCTGTAAAATGAAGGTACATTAGCACTTTATAAAAATTAACAAGTACACAAAACAATATTGGGTGCAATGGGAAGAATTACACTGACTGCAATACACAAGAATTAGCAGGAAATTACTGGGAAACGTTAAAAAAATTACTTGGAGAGGAGGAAAACAATTTATATATATACTGGAGCAAGCAAAAATTAATTACACAATTAACATTAACAAACAAGGGTAAATGATTAAATGATGACTCTGGGATAGAACACTTGGTGGAACACAACAATTAACAAGAAAAAAAAACACAGACAATGCTGGAGGAAAAAAAAAATTAAATTCTTTTAAAAAATTACTACTTGGTGGAATATTGGAACAGTAGACAAACAATAATAGCAAAACTTTACTTACTGCATACTTGGTAACACAACGAAATTCAGAGAAATTAAGACACGATAATTAATCAGAGACAATACTAGTAACTTCAAAAAAAATTAATGGATAAGGTTACACTCCCAGGATAACTCAAAGTTCACTCGCAAATTGTCTCTAGATTATCTGAAAATTAAAAACAACAACACAGTAATTGTCTCTAGGGTCTAGAACGTTGACTGAAGCGTTGATTATGTTGGTATTGGAGATTGCTGTCGTCGGCTTCTACTCACACTCGTTGAGACTTGGAGAATTGTGCATAAAATGATGAACTACGAATCTAGGCTTTTCTAAAGTTGGCACTAACAGCTCAGAAGAAACACACTCAGGACGCTCGACCCGATTCGTAGCCAATAACTGCTTGCATGACCCAGTTAAGGGTGAAATTATCCACACTTGATGCTTTGTGTGGATGGTGACTGAGTCACGTGGGTGATGGTGACGTCTGACTTAGCGTGGGTGAGGTGGGGTGTCTCATGCTGCTGACTGAGCATCACATACGCCTGTGGCTTATACCGTTTATAAAAAGCACGTTAATTTAACCCAGGGTGGCTTGAATAACCCAGGATACCACAGGGATGGTATTATCACTCAGAACAGCGATACACTGAAGTACAAGGACGGTATAAATGCATGAACTCACGTGGCTTACTTCTCAGACAGCTGGGTGGCTTGCTGGCTTGCCGAGTTACTAGAACTTTCCACAGGTTGACTGGCTTGGAATCTTGTAACAATTAGCACAGCAAGGTAGAAGCTGGCTTAAGCCTAGGCTGATGTAACTGGTGGGTGGCTTGCTGGCTTAGTTTTGCACTCTCCCCTCACAAACTGGCTTACTCGTTCAGAATTTGCAAAACCCGGGTCATCCCCTCGTAGGTTTTAACAAATTAACAGATGAGGCACTTAGCTGATATTGTAGATATTAGTGAATATTGTAGATATTGCTTGGATGTAGATAGCTGGTAGCGTAGTCTCTGGAGGCACATAGGCTGTCTGCTTTCTTGTAGGATTCTATCTCTATAATACCGTAATCGATAGAAATTACGGGCCCTCCGCTGGCACCACTTGTCGTGTGGGTATTGAAAGAGATAAATGGGTTATCAAAGGACACTCTTTGTAGGATGGGTACGGTATATTTACGAGTTTGTGAGAGGAGGAGTACCCGCACATCTGTCCAGCTTTATGGCGGCCTAGGAGTGAGGCTGACGCCTGTCCGTGGGCATACACATGCGCACCAACGTCTGACGTCACATGCAAAGGGACCGGCTATGTAAAGCTAATTCTAATACACTACACAGTGTATATATGATACTGACACGACACAGTCACTAGCAAAATGGTTATCAAATAGATAGACCGATTGAAGCAAAATAGATCCCTGGGCCCTGATGAACTCTTTTCAAGGAATCTTAAAGAGTGCAAAATGGAACTTTGTGAACCATTGACTAATATTTTTAATATATCTCTTCAAACAGGTGTAGTGTCGGATATGTGGAAGATGGCCAATGTAATTCCTATTTTTAAAGCAGGGGACAAGTCGTTACCGTCAAATGACCGCCCAATAAGCCTGACCACAACTGTAGGTAAATTACTAGAGTCAATTATAGCTGATATCATAAGAAGCCATCTTGATAAGCATAATTTGATTAATGATACTCAGCATGGATTCACAAGGGGCCGTTCCTGTCTAACTAATTTATTAACCTTTTTCAGTAAAGCTTTTGAGTCTGTTGATCACGATAAAGAATTTGATATTGTTTATTTAGATTTTAGTAAGGCTTTTGATAGAGTACCGCACCAGAGACCGTTAAAGAAAGTGGCAGCTCATGGCATTGGGGAAAAAGTGTTGTCATGGATCGAGTCATAGCTCACGAACAGGAGGCAGAGAGTATGCATAAATGGGGTTAAATCCGAATGGGGAAATGTAACAAGTGGCGTTCCACAGGGATCAGTCTTAGGCCCGTTGTTGTTTATAATATATATCAATGACCTTGACGAGGGGATTACTAGTGATATGAGCAAATTCGCCGACCACACGAAGATAGGTAGGATAATTGATTCAAACATAGATGTCATAGAACTTCAGGAAGATTTAGACAAACTTAATTCGTGGTCAGAAAAGGGCAGATGCAGTTCAATGTAGATAAATGCAAGGTTCTGAAGCTCGGGAGTGTCCATAACCCAAGCACTTATAAGTTAAATAACGTAGAACTTAGCCATACAGATTGCGAGAAGGACTTGGGGGTGATGGTAAGCAGCAACCTTAAACCAAGACAGCAATGCCTAAGCGTACGTAATAAGGCAAATAGATTACTGGGATTTATATCAAGAAGTGTTAGCAACAGAAGTCCAGAGGTTATATTACAGCTTTATACATCGTTAGTAAGGCCTCACCTAGATTACGCAGCTCAGTTTTGGTCTCCATATTACAGAATGGACATAAATTCGTTAGAAAACATTCAGCGTAGAATGACTAAATTAATACATAGCATTAGAAATCTTCCTTACGAAGAAAGATTGAAGACCCTAAAATTACATTCACTTGTAAGACGTAGAATGAGGGGAGACATGATCGAGGTATACAAGTGGAAAATGGGTATTAACAAAGGGGATATAAATAAAGTCTTGAGGATATCTCTCCAAGAGAGAACCCGCAATAATGGATTCAAGTTAGATAAGTTTAGATTTAGAAAGGATATAGGAAAGTATTGGTTTGGAAATAGGGTAGTTGATGAGTGGAACAGTCTGCCTAGTAGGGTTATTGAAGCTAGGACCTTGGGTAGTTTCAAATTTAGGTTGGATAAATTCATGAGTGAGAGGGGTTGGATTTGAGTGGGACTCGCACTTGAGTTAATAGAATCATCAAAGCTTATTTCTTGGGTAGAATTGAAAATTAGTATGTCTCAGTGACCGAGCATAGTCTTAGTACTGTCTCAATTTCCCTGACGACTGAGTGTAGAATCCCAGCTCTAGGACGGCCACTAGCCAGTTAATAATAAAAATAATAATGATGATGATAATAATAATAATAATAATAATAATAATAATAATAATAATAATAAGAAGAAGAAGAAGAAGAAGAAGAAGAAGAAGAAGAAGAAGAAGAAGAAGAAGAAGAAGAAGAAGAAGAAGAAGAAGAAGAAGAAGAAGAAGAAGAAGAAGTAGTAGTAAAGGTGCTATTATCAGTAGTAGCACACACTGTTTTAATACCAGCAATTTCACACCCTCAGAACAAACTCTCACACCATGACAACTACTCCACACCCTCAGAACTCACACCACACCCTCAGAACTCACCACACCTCAGAACCACTCCCACACCCTCAGAACTCACTCCACACCCTCAGAACTCACTCCACACCCTCAGAACTCCACACCCTCAGAACTCACTCCCACACCCTCAGAACTCACTCCCAACTCTACAGCTCACTCCACACCCTCAATCACTCTCACACCTCACAGTCACTCTACACCCTCACAAGTCACTCTCACACCCTCACAAGTCACTCTCACACCCTCACAAGTCACTCTCACACCCTCACAAGTTACTCTCACACCCTCACAAGTTACTCTCACACCCTCACAACTCACTCTCACACCCTCACAACTCACTCTCACACACTCACAACTCACTCTACACCCTCACAACTCACTCTCACACCCCTCACAACTCACTCTCACACCCTCACATCTCACTCTCACACCCTCACAACTCTCTCTCACACCCTCACAACTCACTCTCACACCCTCACAACTCACTCTCACACCCTCACAACTCACTCTCACACCTCACAACTCACTCTCACACCCTCACAACTCACTCTCACACCCCTCACAACTCACTCTCCACACACTCACATCTCACTCTCACACACTCACAACTCACTCTCACACCTCACAACTCTCTCTCACACCCTCACAACTCACTCTCACACCCTCACAACTCACTCTCACACCCTCACAACTCACTCTCACACACTCACAACTCACTCTCACACCCTCACAACTCACTCTCACACCCCTCACAACTCACTCTCACACACTCACATCTCACTCTCACACACTCACAACTCACTCTCACACCCTCACAACTCTCACACCCTCACAACTCACTCTCACACACTCACAACTCACTCTCACACACTCACAACTCACTCTCACACCCCTCAAAACTCACTCTCACACCCTCACAACTCCCTCTCACACCCTCACAACTCACTCTACACCCTCACAACTCACTCTCACCTCCTCACAACTCACTCTCACACCCTCACAACTCACTCTCACACCCCTCACAACTCACTCTCACACCCTCACAACTCACTCTCACACCCTCAAAACTCACTCTCATACCCTCACAACTCACTCTCACACCCTCACAACTCACTCTCACACCCTCACAACTCACTCTCACACCCTCACAACTCACTCTTTCATCCACCTCATTCAAACACTTGACTTTAATTTCATTATTCAAATTGAAGCGATTTTCCACTCATTTTATTTTGATGTTAATTACCTTCATCAAACTGATTTTCTACGTTACTAATGTAACGAAATTTCGAGAAGGTTCAAGGCATCATGGGTGTCAAGATTGACCATTCGTTGTTCCATCCTCCTCAACCCTTCCACTTTCTTCCTCAGAATTGTGTCAATGACATCACACAATTATATATATATATATATATATATATATATATATATATATATATATATATATATATATATATATATATATATATTATTATTTTTTTATTACACATCGGCCGATTCCCACCAAGGCAGGGTGGCCCGAAAAAGAAAAACTTTCATCATCATTCACTCCATCACTGTCTTGCCAGAAGGGTGCTTTACACTACAGTTATAAAACTGCAACATTAACACCCCTCCTTCAGAGTGATGGCACTGTACTTCCATCTCCAGAACTCAAGTCCGGCCTGCCGGTTTCCTGAATCCTTCATAAATGTTACTTTGCTCACACTCCAACAGCACGTCAAGTATTAAAACCATATGCCTCCATTCACTCCTATCAAATACGCTCACACATGCTTGCTGGAAGTCCAAGCCCTCGCACACAAAACTTCCTTTACCCTCCCTCCAACCTTTCCTAGGCCGACCCCTACCCCGCCTTCCCTCCACTACAGATTTATACACTCTCGAAGTCACTCTGTCTCGTTCCATTCTCTCTACATGTCCAAACCACCTCAACAACCCCTCCTCAGCTCTCTGGACAATCGTTTTGGTAATCCGCACCTCCTCCTAATTTCCAAACTCCGAATTCTCTGCATTATATTCACACCACACATTGACCTCAGACATGACATCTCCACTGCCTCCAGCCTTCTCCTCGTTGCAACATTCATCACCCATGCTTCACACCCATATAAGAGCGTTGGTATAACTATACTCTCATACATTCCCTCTTTATTTCCATGGACAAGGTTCTTTGTCTCCACAGACTCCGAAGTGCTCCACTCACCCTTTTCCCTCATCAATTCTATGATTCACCTCATCCTTCATAGACCCATCCGCCGACATGTCCACTCCCAAATATCTGAATACATTCACCTCCTCCATACCCCTCCCTCCAATCTGATATCCAATCTTTCGTCACCTATTCTTTTTGTTATCCTCATCACCTTACTCTTTCCTATATTCACTTTCAATTTTCTTCTTTTACACACCCTACCAAATTCATCCACCAACCTCTGCAGCTTCTCTTCAGAATCTCCCAAAAGCACAGTGTCATCAGCAAAAAGCAACTGTGACAACTCCCACTTTGTATTTGCTTCTTTATCTTTTAGCCCAACACCTCTTGCCAAGACCCTCGCATTCACTTCTCTTACAACCCCATCTATAAATATATTGAACAACCACGGTGACATCACACATCCTTGTCTAAGGCCCACTTTTACTGGGAAATAGTCCCCTTCCCTCCTACACACTCTAACCTGAGCCTCACTATCCTCATAAAAACTCTTCACTGCTTTCAGTAACCTTCCTCCTATTCCATACACCTGCAACATCTGCCACATTGCCCCCTATCTACCCTATCATACGCCTTTTCCAAATCCATAAATGCCACAAAACATCTTTACCCTTATCCAAATACTGTTCACCTATATGTTTCACTGTAAACACTTGGTCTACACACCCCTACCTTTCCTAAAGCCCCCTTGTTCATCTGCTATCCTGCTTTCTGTTTTACTCTTAATTCTTTCAATAATAACTCTACCATACACTTTACCAGGTACACTCAACAGACTTATTCCCCTATAATTTTTGCACTCTCTTTTGTCCCCTTTGCCTTTATACAAAGGAACAATACACGCTCTCTGCCAATCCCTAGGTACCTTACCCTCTTCCATAAATTTATTAAATAATAGCACCAACCACTCCAAAATTATATCCCCACCTGCTTTTAACATTTCTATCTTTATCCCATCAATCCCAGCTGCCTTACCCCTTTCATTCTACCCACTGCCTCACGAACTTCCCTACACCCACAACTGGCTCTTCCACACTCCTACAAGATGTTATTCCTCCTTGCCCTACACACGAAATCACAGCTTCCCTGTCTTCATCAACATTTAACAAATCCTCAAAATATTCTCTCCATCTTCCCGATACCTCTAACTCTCCATTTAATAACTCTCCTCTCCTATTTTTAACTGTCAAATCCATTTGTTCTCTAGGCTTCCTCAACTTATTAATCTCATTCCAAAACTTTTTCTTATTTTCAACAAAATTTGCTGATAACATCTCACCCACTCTCTCATCTGCTCTCTTTTACATTGCTTCACCACTCTTTTAACCTCTTTTTCTCTCCATATACTCTTCCCTCCTTGCATCACTTCTACTTTGTAAAAACCTCTCATATGCTAACTTTTTCTCCTTACTACTCTCTTTACATCATCATTCCACCAATCGCTCCTCTTCCCTCCTGCACCCACTCGCCTGTAACCACAAACTTCTGCTGAACACTCTAACACTACATTTTTAAATCTACCCCATACATTTTCGACCCCATTGCCTACACTCTCACTAGCCCATCTATCCTCCAATAGTTGTTTATATCTTACCCTAACTGCCTCCTCTTTTAGTTTATAAACCTTCACCTCTCTTTTACTTACTGATTCTATTTTCCTTGTATCCCATCTACCTTTTACTCCCACTGTAGCTATAACTAAAAAGTGATCTGATATATCTGTAGCCCCTCTATAAACATGTACATCCTGAAGTCTACTCAAAGTCTTTTATCTACCAATACATAGTCCAACAAACTACTGTCATTACGCCCTACATCATATCTTGTATACTTATTTATCCTCTTTTTCTTAAAATATGTATTACCTATAACTAAACCCCTTTCTATACAAAGTTCAATCAAAGGGCTCCCATTATCATTTACACCTGGCACCCCAAACTTACCTACTACACCTCTCTGCATGTTTCTCCCACTTTAGCATTTAGGTCCCCTACCACAATTACTCTCTCATTTGGTTCAAAAGTTCCTATACATTCGCTTAACATCTCCCAAAATCTCTCTCTCCTCTACACTCCTCTCTTCTCCAGGTGCATACACGCTTATTATGACCCACTTTTCGCATCCGACCCTTATTTTAATCCACATAATCCTTGAATTTACACATTTATATTCCCTCTTTTCCTTCCATAACTGATCCTTCAACATTATTGCTACCCCTTCCTTAGCTCTAACTCTCTCAGATACTCCTGACTTAATCCCATTTATTTCTCCCCACTGAAACTCGCCTACCCCCTTCAGCTTTGTTTCGCTTAGGGCCAGGACATCCAACTTCTTTTCATTCATAACATCGGCAATCATCTCTTTCTTATCATCCGCACTACATATATATATATATATATATATATATATATATATATGTCGTGCCGATTAGGTAAAACTGGCGATTTTGGCTTAAATAGCAACGCTCACCTTGCCATATAAGGCAAGTGAAAATTTGTGTATGCAATAATTTCGCCAAAATCATTCTGAACATAACGAAAAAAATATATTTCATTGTGTTTGTTTATTATTAAATTAATGTTAACGTATCTAAAATATATTTAGTTGGGTTAGGCTAAATTAAATTCCGCTTGTTGTAATAAGGTTAGGTAGGTTTTCAAAGTTACTCTTGGTACAAAATTAAAATTTTTACATTAACATAAATGAAAAATATATATCTTTAAACGTATAAGAGAAATTTTTAGAAAGGACTTAATATTAGATGAGTTCTTTCTAATTGATCAGTTTTATCTAATCGGCACGACATATATATATATATATGTCGTGCCGATTAGTAAAACTTGTGATTTTGGCTTATATAGCAACGCTCACCTTGCCATATAAGACAAGTGAAAATTTGTGTATGCAATAATTTCGCCAAAATCATTCTGAACTTAACGAAAAAAATATATTTCATTGTGTTTGTTTATTATTAAATTAATGTTAACGTATCTAAAATATATTTAGTTGGGTTAGGCTAAATTAAATTGAGCTTGTTGTAATAAGGTTAGGTAGGTTTTCAAAGTTTCTCTTGGTACAAAATTATAAATTCTTACACTAACATAAATGAAAAAAATATATCTTTAAACGTATAAGAGAAAATTTTAGAAAGGACTTAATTTTAGATGAGTTCTTGCTAATTGACCAGTTTTACCTAATCGGCACGACATATATATATATATATATATATATATATATATATATATATATATATATATATATATATATATATATATATATATATATATATATATATATATATATATATATAATAAAATAGAGAGAGAGAGAGAGAGAGGAGAGACACTATTCCTGGAAGAGTCACTCTGGCACAGTAAAAACTTCACTAACCTGTCAACTGGAAACTTGGTTAATTTGTGAACTTTATTTCTCCTTCGCTCGACGGTCTTTTGTGGTAGCCATGATATTGGTGGTGGTGGTGGTGATAGTTGTGGTGGTGGTGATGATAGTTGTAGTGGTGGTGGTAATAGTAGTGGTGGTGGTGATATTGGTGGTGGTAGTAGTAGTGGTGGTGGTGATATTGGTGGTTTTGATAGTGGTAGTGTTGGTGATGGAGGAGTTGGTTGTGGTGGTGTTGGAGGGGTGGTGGTAATGGTGGAAGTGGTGATGGTGGTAGTGTTGTGGTGGATGAGGTGGTGGTGATGGAGGTGGTGGTGATGGAGGTGGTGGTGGTGGAGTTGGTTGTGGTGGTGATGTTAGTAGTGGTGTTGGTGGTGATATTGGTAGTGGTGGAGGTAGTGGTGGTGGTGTGGTGGTGGTGGTTGGGGTGGAGGTGGTTGTGGTGGTGGTTTACCTAGAGTGTATTCTGGAATCAACGCCCCGCGGCCAGGTCTATGACCAGACATCCCGGTGGATCAGGGCATGATCAACCAAGCTGTTACTGCTGGCCGCACGTAGTCCAGCATATGAACCACAGCCCGACTGATCATGTACCGATTTTAAGTATAAGTCCAGCTCCTTCTTGAAGGCAGCCAGGGGTCTATTAGTAATTCCCTTATGTATGGTGGGCCCCAGACACCATAAGTGTCTGGGGCCCACCATAAGTGTCCGGGGCCCAAGACTGAGTAAATATATTTTGCATGGGCTGGATAGATTAAGTTACTCTACTGAATTTAATCAAAGTAACAAGTAACAAGCAAGTATTTGAGCACAAAATTACGTTAATTCTAGTGTTTTAATTGCAATCTAAAGAGACGAGAAAGCGTCAGCAATTACATTACAACGACCACGGATATGATTTATACTAATTAAGTAAGTCTGGATTCTGAGAGCCCACTCATAATCCTTGCATTTTTAGACTTCATTGAGTTAATGTAGATGAGAGGATTGTGGTCTGAGAATACCGTAATCTTAAATTGGGAAGTGCCCAAAACACACGGAAATACTCTAACGACACCACAAGTGCCAATGCCTCTTTCTCAATGGTGGCATAGTTTTTCTGGTGCTGTTGAATTTCAAAGAATAGTAACATATAGGATGAAGTATGTCAGTGGATGAAGACTTTCATAGAAGCACAGCACCCACTGCATAACCACTCACATCTATATGTAAAAAGAAAGCAAGCAGAGGAAAGCAAGCGCTTCAACCTAGCAAAAGAAACTGAGCAATCTTCAGACCACTGAAACTTTACTTTGCTGCTAGTGAGCTCAGTGAGAGGAGCAGCGACTTGAGAAAAGCTAGGACAGAGCCTGCGATAATATCCTGCCATACCCAGAAACCTTTGTACTTACTCCTTTCCAATCTTGTGGCACTGGAAATGCGAAATAACATGAACCTTGGCATCAATAGGAGCAACCTCACCTTGGCCTATACAAAACCCTAGATAAGTAATCTTAGCTTGACCAAAACTACACTTAGCCAAGTTTTTTTTTTTATGTTTTATTTAAGAAACACATAAAGATAGATTAACAACAACCTTTGCAAAACTGTGCAAAACTTTAACATTACATAATGACAATGATACAATGAAAATTCTTATCTGATACCACTCCACTTGTGGTTTCTGAACATAAACACTTAAAAGCTAAACATCATACATATACATATAACACCCTGTGTTACACAAAAACCATGAACACAGGACACTATATCCCATATGGTAAGAACAAAGTACGTACCACTACATAGAACCTATATGCAAGAATATCACTAAATATCTCTAACCAAAGAGCCATAGGCATTAAGACTGCCAACATAATAATGTGAAAACTGTGCGTTACTGTAACATTACATAAAATCAATGATACTAATTCTTATCTGATACCACTCAAGTTGTGATTTCTTAACCAACATATAAAGGATTAACCATCTAATTGAATATTACAAGTTAATAAAATGAACTTTGCAAAATAGATTGGCCACAAGACACATAACACTTGACAAAAGACCAACTTAATTTCCTACCCCTATCCCTAATAGACTACTCCTATCACTTAATCCAAACACGTATCCCAACCCACAGAGCATATATCACCATAACAACATACAATAATTCATAAACACACACACACACAAAATAAGAACTAAGTACTGCTATACATAAGATCTCTGTACTATGATGATACCCTGAATCATCATACAATTTTTTTTCTAATTAAATCCCACACGATAATATCGTGGGCATCAATAATTCCTAAAGCTATAAAAACCAGTACAATACTTTAACATTGCTTAATGACAATGATATAATGAATATAAATCGTAGCTATACCCTAACATTACATAATGACGATGATACAATGTAAAAACCTTATCTGATACCACGTAACTTGTGATAGTATTACAATGTCTCCTTGAGAGTACTTATAATGAACAATATATGTAATATTTGATAACTTTATTAACATGATCCCTTACAACATCCAGGAACTATACCTTTCTGTCTCATAAAAACCATCGATTACCATGCTCCAACACTTTAGAAAGCCCCCTTTTGAGTAGTCCTTTCCCTTGAACCTGTTCTTTGTCACGTCATAATGTAAAGTCAAGTCCAGCAAAGTTCATACTGTCATCCTCTCATACCTATGCCGCCGCTTTCCTCGTCAGCTGTCTTTTCCCCATCGCTCAATAAAAGAGCATATGCGTTGCCAGTCATCATCCCCCCAACATTCACACTACTAAGCACCCTAAAAACCTCATTCAACACAACATCGACCTCTCCCTACCTACTCCGGCTTCCAAAGAATCCAGTCCATTCCAGCTCTACTCTGCATCACCATAATAACTTCGCTACTGTTAATGTCCTATATCCCTCAAAGAAACTCAATACCCATTTACCTCCATATAATAGCCTATTCCTACACATTGAACGATACACATGAGCCGCTAAGGCCTTCACCCTACAGTCCCCTCCCACCTCCCTCATTCACCACGATACATACAAAAAATCCGCAACTACATACATAATTGCCCTCCCCACCTCTCTCGATACTCACCAACATCAAAGCTTAAAGCCCTAAGGACGAAAATTTTCTCCCCCCCACCAGTCCAATCACCCTCGCCAACCACACCCTCACCCCCTCTAAAGACTCACAAAAATAGACAGCATGATATGCTGTCTCCTCATCTCTGCACCTCTGACATTCATTTGTACCTACCAACCCCATCCTATATAATTCAGACCTTGATGCCAATATACCTAATAAAAATCTATAGACCACCTCCCTGACCTTAGGCAATAAGCGAATCTTCCTGAACCCACCCCAGATCCCCATCCAATCATAAACTGGAAAATTCGCTTGACCTTCTACCACCCCTCCCTTTTCACTCCCCCTCCCAAACCTGCCCACCTTTACCCTTTTAGGCTCCCTCATTGCCAACAACTGCCTAGCCATGTCCTCACACACCTGCAGATCCCTCCCCCCCACCACTTCCGTACATCGTCCATGACCGCTCCTGCTCGTTGTCCCCTCACCCCCCTTCCATAAAAAAACACTGTTTCACATAAACTGCTTTCACACGACGTTCCAAAGAAATGAGGCCCAACCTCCCTTTCTTGACACTCATCATGACAACTTCCTTTTGAAGTCATGGCCTCCCATACCCCACACATTCTGTAACACTTTCTTTTGTAATTCCCTGATGTCGGCCATCCTTAAAGGATACACCGCAGCTACATTCCACACCTTACTGTATACAAGGGTGTTCACCACCACCACCCGTTGCAACAGCGTAACATCCCCTGCCCTCCAACCCCTCATTCTACCCAGAGCCCTATCCACCACCTCCTCAGAATTCACCTGCCTGGCCACTCTCACATCCGCCATATACACAATCCCATAGATCTTTATCCTATCCACAACATTCCATCTATATACCTCCAACGTACCCACCTCCAATAAGTTAGACTTGGCGCCATTAACCCTCATCCCTGTTGCCTCCCCAAAGACCTCTATAATACGTCCCACATTAACCAGCCCTTCTGTCCCACCCACCAATACAGTAGTATCATCCACATACCCCACTATTCCCACACTACTCGCCCCCCTCTTCCCCTCTCTCCCACTCCTTCCTCTATTAATCTATTAACCTATAAAAGGGGTCCTGCATGCATGCAAAAAGGATCTGAGATATGGGACACCCCTGTCTCAGACCCCTTTCCATCACCACCTGTCTCCCCAACTTACCATTCACCTGCACACACACCTTCGCAGAACTATGCAATGTCTCCACCCATCCAGCAATTTTCTCTCCAAATCTTTGACTCCTTAATATAATTCCCAACATGCTTCTATTCACACAATCATACGCCTCCTTCCAATCTATTCCCAAGACACCCCCCCCATCCTACCCTCAATAAAATCCCCGATTCTCCCATGTCCTACACTCATACTTCTTCCAGGTATACCAAACTGCCCCTGATGTATGACTTTGTCAATCACCGTTTTCATCCTATTCCCTAAAATTTTTGTGAAGATTTTATAATCTCCACACATGAAGGATATCGCCCTATAATTTCCCAAGGTCCTCCCCCCCTCTTTTCGGCACCAGAACAACTACCCCTGTCCCCTGCGTCTCCCCCAACCGACTCCCATCCTTCATACAATTAAACAAACGCACTAAACATTCTCTCAACGTATCCCAATGCACTACATAGAAATCATTTGGTATCACATCTAAACCTGGTGCCTTCTCTAGACTAATCTAGACACTGCCTCCCCCACCTCCTCCTCACTTATACTTCCACCCAACTCCCCACGTTCCTCCTCCCCCAAACGACACAGAATCCCTTCCTGAAGGACCTCCCCCTCACTACCTATCCCTACACTCATTGATAATTTCCTCCCAAACCAATGATTGGCATAATTGCATATGCCATCCGTTGTCCTGAGCACCTGTCCCACTTCATATCCTCCCACCCCTGTACACACCTCAACCTCCATAATCGTGTTACCCCTCTATCTCTAAACCTCCTCAACACGCAACCTGATGGTCTATCACCCCACACCGCCTCCTCAATACCTCCTCTTACTCTGATCGCATCAAAACGATCATTTTGAATATCCCTCAACCTTCCCCGCAACCCCTCTATTTCCCTATACCAACAAACCCCTCCCTCATAGCATTCATTAAGCTGTCCCTCCAAATACTTCTGAAGACCAAACTTCCACCTTGCATCATCCCTTCCTTGATTCCTGTAAAAGTCCCTTATTTCCTCCTTCGCACTCTTTTCCCACCAGCCTAAAAAATCCTTCTCCCGTTCCCCTGCTCCTTCTAACCAGAAGGACCCCCACCATTCCTCAAACGATCTCCCCTCCCCCCGCAGCAAACACACATTCAACTTCTAATAACCATTGTACCTTCGGATCGTTTCATCCCACCCCCACCTCTACTAATACACCACGATGGTCCAAAAAACCAATATCAAGCGTTTGCACCCTCCCCACTGTAACGTCCCTCATTGCATAAACACGCTCTAACCGAGCTGCATAGCCTCTCCTCACAAAAGTGTGCTCCACCCTCCACCCATCTCCCCATACCACATCGAACACTCCCGCTTCCCTCAGTAAAACACGCAACGCCCCTAACTCACAACCCGCCCCTCTAGGTTCTACATCTTTTTTCCTGATTATACAATTCCAATCCCTACCCAGCAGAGTAATCATAGGCAAACCCCGTAAATGATATGTCAAAACCTCCCTTACAAATTCTTCCTTAACACGTCGGTTACTGTCAGCTGGCATATATATTCCCATGAAACATACCCGAATGTCGCCCCAATTCCCATCCACCCTCACCACCCGCCCTTCCCCCTCCTCCCAAACTAACAACCGAAAGGGACTGGACTCCTTCACCCCCACACCCACCCCACCCTTTAATTTCCCCGAGTTACCTGCATACACCTCATATCCCTTTAATTTCAACTCTCGACCACACCTAAAATTATGCTGTTGTATAAAAATTACATCTACGTCATATCATCTTAGTACTACCTCCACCCACCTACGTTTAATTTCTGCCCTTAGGCCATTCGCATTAATCGTTAAACACTTGAATACACCAAAGGGGGCTTTCCTCTGTGCTTCTGCGGGCGGGCCGTGACACCCTTCACTAAAGTTCCTTTATCTCTAACTCTCCTCACTCCCTGATCCCATACCTTCACCCGTGCCCCCACCTTCCCCTTCTGTGACATCTCTACCCATGTTGTCTTACCTGTACGCTGGGCAGGTGTGAGGACATCATCATCTGACACCTCTCCTGCCCTCTTTCTCGATTCTTCCCCTACCTCCATTAGAGCTGTGTCCCCATCCCTATGCACAACAGCCTCCACTTCCTGCACCTGCAAACTGTCTTTCCCAGCTTCCAGCATGCTAACGTTTTGGTTAATCCTACCCTCCTCCACCTGTAAGTGTCCTTCAACTCCAGAGGGAACTACCTCCGGATCCTCCATAAACGTTCGCAACATCTCTTGCAATGGTTGCGGTAGGTCCACCTGGAGGTCACCCACCTCCACCAAATCCTCAGCCTCATTATCTCTTTCAGGCCCAACTATTGTTGGAGCACTCAACACCTCAGGGAGCGCTACACAACTTTCCCCCACACCTTCCACCACTTCCGCCCAACTGTTTTTTCCCAGTCCTTCTACAGTCTCAGGTGCTGGCTCCTCCAAGGGGTTATGCACCACAGGTACCTTTGGAGCCATTGATTTTGGGGCCATGCCAGTGGGACACCCCGCTGCCCCACACACACGACATGTCCTACGCTGTCCCGCGTAGGTAACAAACACCTGCGTCCTATAGTCCTCCAGCAGTACATAGGACGGTATAGGCCTTTTCAAAGTCATTTTCAATGTGAAGGAACCTTCTGGCAACCCGGCCTATATTCCTTCATTCCACTGTCCCATAGTCGTAGAATGCATTACACCATAGCGTTGAAAAGCCTTGCTGATGTCCAATCCAATGGCCTCAAATGGCACATTACGAACTCTCACAAAGGTGTAATGTGTCGAGGCATCCCTGAGCTAGACTTCTATCCCAGTGTTGACAGTGAGACGCTTCTCCAGGTACCTCTCCACAGTTCACCTATATGTTTCACTGTAAACACTTGGTCTACACACCCCCTACCTTTCCTAAAGCCCCCTTGTTCATCTGCTATCCTGCTCTCTGTCTTACTCTTAATTCTTTCAATACAAAACAGAAACGTTAGCTGGGTAAATAGCTCCCTTAAGAAGCTCCACACACACCGTGTTGCTCCTCCTCCGAACACTTGACGCCATCTTGCAGAAAATCGGAAGTTGCGCAAAGACTGGACCAGGAGCAACTGCGCAGCACAACCTCTCGAAGAGGTCAATCTTCACTTAGCCAAGTTAACTGTGAAGTTGTAGTGTGCCAGTCTCTCAAACAATGCTCTGAGACGTGTCAAGTGTTGTTCCCAGTCGTCACTGTACACCACTAAGTCGTCAAGGTAGGCTTCCACGCCATCTAAGTTGTGGGTCAACTCGTTTATCAAATGTTGGAATGACGAAGCAGCATTACAAAAGCCAAATGAAGTGACGAGATAGTTGAACAATCCATCTTGAACAGTGAAAGCAAATATTTCCTGAGCACGCTCAGTAAGTGGGACTTGATAATATCCTTGTAAGAGATCTAAACGGCTGACATACTGGGCTCATGACACACGATCAATAAGGTCATCAATGCGAGGTAGGGGATATCCATCAGGCAAGGTAACAGAGTTCACTTTACGGTAATCAGTGCACATCCTGAAACTACCGTCAGGTTTGGCCACTAAAATACCTGGAGATGCCCATGGACTTTTACTCCGCTCAATAAGTCCATGAGATAACAAAAGGTCAACTTCTACTCTCAATGCTTTATGTTTCGTTGGACTCATCCTATAACGTGATGTTCCCTGTACATCAACGTCGTGAACACCCAGAGTATAACGTTTAGGAACATCGTTGAACAATTCAGGGTACTGCAAAATCATGTTTTTAATATCACGAGCTTTATCAACCTCAAGGTTACTAAGAAAATACTAAGAAAATTATCTAGTGATTGTAGTGTCAATGAATTTTCTAATCGCACCTCTATACCAATGGAGATGTCAAGCGTAGTATGTCTTGAGCTGGTTTACGTGGTACACATGATTGGATTTCTTCTTCCCAGGCGTAAGTATTAATTAAATAATTCACGTCACTAAGCTTTTTCACTACTTTCAGTGGACCATCATACCTGGCTTGTAAAGTATGAGCTGGTACTAATTTCTGAGCCATCACCTTATCTCCTACATTAAAGGACCGAGAGACAGCACACTTGTCATACTGTTGCTTCATTCTAGCCTGGAATAAGAGGAGCAGGTGGAGGTGTGTGTGTTGGCTTGCCTGTCACTTGACAGATGTCACAACGTCGTGCATGGTCAGCCACAGTTTCCTGCACTTTTGGCCAAGTTTAACTTGTGTCTTCTTGACACCCAAATGTCCTCCTGTTGGATTATTGTGAGCAAAATCAATAGCTTGTTCACTAAAAGTAACTGGTAAAACTACAAGATGCTTGACTGTGGTGGAAACACCATCAGCTGATAACTTACATGTACTTTTCTCCATAAGTACACCGTTACTATAATAGTAACAATTATCGAGATCTTTTGCTTCACTCTCAGTAACTGCTACATCTCTCAGTCTTTCTAGAGACTGATCAACAAACTGATCCTTGATTAAATCGTCACGAGTTAGAATTTTAATGTCAGTTGTGTCCTGACTAGGCTGATGAACAGGGTGAGTCATTGTTAATGATCCTGGGCGCAGAGCATCACTGAACAACATATTCAAAGCCAAATCATTATCATCAACTAATTCAACAGGAGGCAAGGATGGTTGTTGTATCTTTGACATAGCTCTAGTTATTGCGCTGAGAGGAAACAAAACAGGCTTCCCTTTGCAAGCTTCAATGGCATAATTATCATCAGTGGTATTATCATTCACAAGTTGTTCCTTACATATACCAGCTTGAAGGATGTCGTTCCCTATCAACAAGTCCACTGACCTGATAGGAAATACACCACTAGATATACCCACTATTTCAATATATACTTTAATAGTAGAATATACAGTATAACCACCAAAAAAGAATCATGTCATGAAACTCTGTGTAGCTTGCAACAAGGGCAACAAACGGGTTACTGCATGGATTACGTGGGAAATGGGCCCACACATCTTGTGTAGATATTCAGGAATCATCTACAAGAAATATTAAAGCAGGGAAGTGTTTCTAGGTATGCCAAAATGAGAATCAACTTTGGAAAAAATCACATTCGTATTAAAAGACAGAAACATCAAGACGGCCTTTATAGAAAACCTGACAGCATTCTATAACAGATGGGAAAATAAAAGGCCTGGGCCAGATGGTGCAATCGCCCCTGGTGCAGATGCTGTTCTGGTAGAGAGTAACTGTAACAATACAGAAATGAAAGTTGGTGGCCTAGAAGGAGACAGGAGCTCTAGTGGGGAAAAAGGTGTAGACAAGGAGAGATACATGATTATATACACTTGGAAAATCCTAGAGGGATTAGTACCAAACTTGCACACGAAAATCACTCCCTATGAAAGCAAAAGACTCGGCAGACGATGCAACATCCCCCAATGAAAAGCAGGGGTGCCACTAGCACGATAAGAGACAATACAATAAATCTCAGGGGCCCAAGACATTTCAACTGCCTCCCAGCATACATAAGGGGGATTACCAATAGACCCCTGGCTGTCTTCAAGCAGACACTGGACAGGCACCTATAGTCAGTACCTGAACAGCCGGGCTGTGGTTCGTACGTCGTGTTACGTGCGGCCAACAGTAACAGCCTGGTTGATCAGGCCCTGATGCACCATGAGGCCTGGTCACAGACCGGGCCGCGGGGGCGTTGATCCCCGGAACCCTCTCCAGGTATACTCCAGGTAAGGATATGGAAAACCCAATGTTACAAACTAGCAATACCACTGGAGATAGTAAACAAGGGGATGCCCCAGAAAATACTGGTGAAGGCGCCATTGTTATTACAAGTGCTGAAGATAATAAAGAGACAGAAAAACACGTACCAGTAGGGAATACAGTCACGAAAAACCAAGGCAAACAGAAATCAGACCTATGCAAATTTTATGCATTAGGTATCTGCAGGCATGGAATATCTGGAAAAACAGATGGAACGTGCAACTTTGACCACCACAGAAAATGTCGTGGCCATATGACAACAAGAAAATGCAACCTCCCTTCTTGTAAGCTTTTCCACCCTGAAATGTGTCAGTCTTCAGTTCAGGAAAGACAATGCTATAACTTATATTGCCAGGCACACCACCTAAAGGGCACAAGAAGACACAGAACATCCAGACCATGGGAAAACCTGGTAGGCACAACCACTCCAGAGAGAGAAGTTTTCTTTTTTAGCGCCAGGAAGGAAAAAAGGCTGACAGGAAATGACGGAAATTGTACACCAACTCCGATCATTTCTGGAGTGGAATCAGTCAATGGCCTCCGTTCCAAAACAACAGATATTCGTGCCAGGGAAAATAAAAAAAACCCACCATACCACCAATACGACAACATTCATTTTTGCAAATATACAGGGTCTAAAGCCAGCAACGAAAAACAAAATACCTTTCATCCGTGGACTGCTTAAAGAGTCAAACGCAATATTCGCGGTTTTCACAGAGACCCACATAAAGGATCATTTGGACAATGAAATATGGATCCCGGGTTACAACCTATACATATGTGACAGAGTGAACAGGCAAAAGGGGGTATTGGCTTGTACGTCACAGTCACTGGTATGCTCGGAACTATGATGTAGTTGAAGTTTTGGCAGTAAAGATCGAGAACCAAAACCTGGTCATCGTGGTTGTATACAAGTCTCATGATGCAACTTCCCAACAATTACAGGAACAGCTTCTGAAAATTGACCGCTGTCTGGAAAACCTTCCAGCTCCTTCCCCCAACATCTTTCTCCTGGGGGATTTCAACTTAAGGCATCTAAAATGGAGGAATGTATCAAATAATGTTGTTGCAGAGATAACCCCAAGAGGCAGCTCAGATAAAAACTCGCACACACACATGAGCTCTTAAAGCTCTGCACCAAATTCACCAGCAAATAATAGAGCCAACAAGATTGGAGAATACACTGGACCTCATCTTCACTAACAATGATGATATGATACAAAATATTACCATATCAAACACATTATACTCAGATCACAACATAAGAGGTTCAGACTTGTATGCGCGGTGCCCCAGATGAACAAAATGTGATCAGTCAAGAGGGAAATTTCACCAAATTCAACCTGGTTGACCAAGTCAACCAGGTCCTAAATGATATAAACTGGGAAGATATTCTAAGCAACACGGATCCAACCCTATGTCTATAACAAATTAATTCTGTGGCACTCGAGGTATGCTCAATGCATGCTCCTTTAAGGAAAAGGAGGAGATGTAAATTAGAAAGAGAAAGGCGCTCCCTATACAGGCGAAGGCAAAAAATAGCAGAGCGGCTAAAAAAAAAGCCAATATATCTGTAATACGAAGGAAGGACTGGTCAGAGAAATAACAAACATCGAGCTAAAAGCCATGAAGGAAACTGAAAGAAACCCAAAATAGTTCTTTTCTTATGCAAAATCTAAGTCGAGAACAACATCCAGTATTGGGCCCCTACTTAGACGAGATGGGTCCTACACAGATGACAGCAAGGAAATGAGTGAGCTACTCAAGTCCCAATATGATTCGGTTTTTAGTGAGCCGCTAACCAGAATGAGAGTCGAAGACCTCAATGATTTTTTTTTATGAGCGAGACATAGATATTGGTAGACTTAAACCTTTCTGATATTATCCTAATGCCAAATGACTTCGAAAAGGCGATAAATGACATGCCCATGCACTCTGCCCCAGGCCCAGACTCATGGAACTCCGTGTTCATCAAGAACTGCAAGAAACCCCTATCGCGTGCTTTTAACATCTTATGGAGAAGGAGTATGGACACAGGTCGTCCCACAGCTGTTAAAAACAACAGACATAGCCACACTCCACAAAGGGGGCAGTAAAGCAATAGCAAAGAACTTCAGACCGATAGCACTAACATCACATATCATAAAACTCTGAAAGGGTTCTAAGAAGCAAGATCACCACTCATCTAGACACCCATAAGTTACACATCCCATGGCAACATGGGTTTAGAGCAGGTCGCTCCTGCCTGTCCCAACTACTTGACTACTATGACAAAGTCCTAGAAGACACACAAAACGCAGATGTAGTATACACATAATTTGCAAAAGCCTTTGACAAGTGCCACTATGGTGTAATAGCACACAAAAGTTGGTAGATGGATCTATAATTTCCTTACAAGTAGAACAAGTAGTAAACAGAGTAAAGTCTGAGGCGGCTAGGGTGAAAAGCTCTGTTCCACAAGGCACAGTACTCGCTTCCATCCTGTTCCCCATCTTCATATCTGACATAGACAGGGATGTAAGCCACAGTACCATGTCTTCCTTTGCAGATGACACCAGAATTTGCATGACTGTGTCCTCCGTTGAAGACACTGCAAGACTCCAGGCGGACATAAACCAAATCTTTAAATGGGCCGCTGACAACAATATGAAGTTCAATGATGAGAAATTTCAACTACTCCGATATGGAAAACGTGAGGAAATTAAAACTATAGAACTATAAAACAAATTCTAACCACACAATAGAACTAAAAACTAATGTAAAAGACCTGGGAGGGATAATGTCAGAAGATCTCACTTTCAAAGACCACAACATTATATCAATGGCATCTGCTAGAAAAATGATAGGATGGATAATGAGAACCTTCAAAACTAGGGATGCCAAGCCCATGATGACACTCTTCAAGTCTCTTGTTCTATCTAGGTTGGAATATTGCTGCACACTAACAGCACCTTTCAAAACAGGTGAAATTGCTGACCTAGAAAATGTACAGAGAACCTTCACAGCACACATAACTGCCATAAAACACCTCAATTACTAGGAACACTTGACGTTCCTTAACTTGTACTCCCTAGAACTCAGGCGGGAAAGAGAAGTATGATTATATACACTAGGTAAATTTTAGAGGGATTAGTACCAAACTTGCACATGAAAATCACTCCCTATGAAAGCAAAAGACTCAGCAGACGATGCATCATCTCTCCAATGAAAAGCAGGGGTGCCACTAGCACGATAAGAGACAACACAATAAGTGTTAGGGGCCCAAGACTGTTCAACTGCCTCCCAGCATACATAAGGGGGATTACCAATATTTCCCTGGCTGTCTTCAAGAAGGCACTGGACAGGCACCTAAAGTCAGTACCTGACCAGCTGGGCAGTGGTTCGTACGTTGGGTTGTGTGGGGCCAAAAGTAACAGCCTGGTTGATCAGGCCGTGATCCACTATGAGGCCTGGTCACAGACCGGGCCGCGGGGGCGTTGACCCAGGAAACCCTCTCCAGGTATACTTTGTGAAGAGGTAATTTTATAACAGCCCCTCCATAGGCCTCTAACAGTACATCTATCTCTGTATAAGTATCATTAGTTAAGGGCAGTACATCTCTCAACAAGGTGAGATAACTGCCAGTGTCTCGGAAAGTAATTATTTCAGTTGTGATTCGTCGAGTCCAACTTTTCCTCTAGAAAAGTAAGGACTCGTAGCAGAGCGAATCTTCTAGTCAGACATACTTTCCGTCCCTAGTCATCTAGACTGAGTAATATTCTTAACAGCAGAATTTCGTAGTGGTGCTATGATCTTGGTGCCCTTGTTGCACCGAAGATGATACGACTTGCATGGGGCGCCAGCTGCACGATCATTTGTCGTATATCTTTCCAGTTTATAACAATACTTTCTAGAATGTCCTTTTCTCAGACAATAAGTCTGAGTAAAGGACTTCTGTCTTGTCAGAGAGACAGATTTAGGATTGTGAGTCTCCCTAATATAGATACGAAAAGTAACAACAGCAGGTGAATCAGGCGGGCACTGACCAGCTGATCTGGGTTGCCAACTCCTAGGACATTTTTTCGTTACCTTGCTTTTGTGTTCTATTATGCACAAGTTTATGAGATATTTCATAGTTATCAGCTAAGTCGGCAGTTTCTAGAACATCCGATGCAGTATGGTCGATCAGATATTCTTATATGTCATCAGACATAGTTATAAAAATCTTCATGCAGTAGCAGCTGAACGAGGCTGTCAATTCGAGGCTCTGTGCCACCTCTCAAACGCAATCTTTTTCTCATGAACAAATTCGACACAGGTTTGACCTTGTCTTCGCTGCAACGTACGAAATGCTCGTTGATAACTTACAGGTAACAAGTTGTACGTCTCTAGAATAGTTTCTTTGACAGTATTGTAATTTATATACTTATCAAAGGGCAAAGCAGCAGTATAATTTTGAGCTCTGCCTGTCAAAGCTGTGTGCAACAATGTTGTCCAGTGCTTACGTGGCCACTGCATACCACGTACCTGGTTCTCAAACGCATCAAAGTAAATATCTAAGTCACTTTCAAAGAACTTAGGAACCATTGAGGTGGACTTCTGCATGTTAAATGTATCCTCAGTTGTACTACTAGGTATATCAGGCCTATCAATCTGCTGTTACCTTTCATAACAGTCTCTCTGGAATTTTTCTTTCTTTTAATTTCCTATGTGCCTCTTATTTGTACAGTCTGCAACTTAATTAAGCGTTCCATCCTCTCAAACTGATCCTGAGAGATAAGACCAGTGGGTAACGGAGGAGTAGGGAAATTAACAAATCTGTCTGGTCGTTCCTTAGGTCCAGCCATTCCTAGAGATTCTAGATCTGGTCTAGGATTACTACATACAGGTATTGCATACGAGGTACTAGCATGAGGCTGCGCCATACTGCCTGCAACACTGTATTAATGTCTGGGTCAGGCGAGAAGGAGAGATTTGATACTGAGATACACTAGGATCAGACACTCTGCCTTAGTTGCTCTCTCTACTAAGTCATCAATTAGTAACATACTTCCTAATTGTGCCACTTGCCTCTCAGAATCTGAATCAGAAATCTCTGCTTGAGCAGGAAACAATATATCTTTAATAAATGCTCTGACTGCTTCTGCGGTGTAATTCCTATACGTCACACCGAGATATTTGGCTACTTTCCGATACGTTTGAAGGTTTAAAGTACTTAACTTCGACAAAGTCAGATTATCAACTCTTTCACACAGACATCCATCACGAAAATAAGTACAGAAGAGAGTGATTATAGGAAGCTACTATCCTTATAAGAATTTACTTTTCAAATTATATTAGTGTTGATTATCTTAGAGGTAGAGTTCATTAACAGAATTTTAATTTCTTTGGATCAAGAGACTCGGACAAGTACATACATCTACCTATTATGTTGTACAAGACCAAACTAACTCTTTAGAACATTCGCTGCCCAGCCTTTGCGTAGTGCGGGTGTGCTTGTTTCTGGTCCCTGGTGGTGGAGTTGAGAACTTGTGGTTTTCTCCAACATGGCAGAGAGGTACAGACATCGAGTCAATACTGTGTGTATTGAGATGTTGCAGGGCACGATTTACCCGAGTAATGCTGACATTCTTCTCAGGGCGATTTTGAGGGACTCCTTTGGGATATCCCATGAGGAGCTGTATGAGATATCCCTCAACGGTTCATCAAGAATTTTCGTGAAGTTTGCAGTGGCCGGCACATATGAGCGTTTGGTCGAAAAGTTCCAGAAGCAGAGGATTGTGGTCAACACAGGATTAGAGGTATGGCTACAAGATGTGTCCCGTTATTACTCATGGATAAGGATTCGAAACATACCATTTGAAGCTGATGAAGTGGAGGTATGGGAGGCTTTTCGTCAATCTGATGTCGTCCATGCAGCCTCGGTGGGATGGTGGACCCAGGGGCTTTATGCCACCCTCCCGGAGGGGTCATTTTCTTTAAAGATGATGCTTCGATGACAAATCCCATCATACGTCATGATGAAAGAGTTCCGTCAGCAAATCTATGTGACTTACGTGGGCCAAGTATGGATGTGTCGATGATTATGAAGATCGACTGGACATGTGGCGGTGTCATGTGATCGACAGATGGGCCTACAGCGGCATGGCTTTGTTGATGGTTTGAGGAAGGATGATGTGGTAGTTGAGAGGACTATGGATGAGGTGCCATTGGAGAATGTGAGCACAGCGCCGAGTGGGGAATGGAGTGACATTGTTGACAAGGAGGAAGGACGAGTGCTGACGTTGTCACAGGAGACTCAGGACGCAGAGCCGGAAGGGCCAGTAGTAGAGGCTCTGCCGGAAGGTTTGGATTTGGGTTTGTCCGATCCACTTCTTGAGGATTTAGAACAGTTGCTGGACAGTCCTCTAAAGGAGACCTCACAGCATGGTGTGGTGGAGTTGGGATCGGATGAGAGGCGGGATGAGTGTGAGAGGAGAGTGATGGGTGCCTCTGAGGGTAAGCCTCACATACAGGTCCAAGAGGTTGATGTAGAAGTTCACAGTGGAGAGGGTTGTGAGGCTATGGAGGCTACGAGAGATTCCTGGAAGAGGTCTAGTGGTCTGGCTGATGACGATGTCCTTACACCCGGGCAAAGGGTGTGGAAGAAGGCCTGGGTAGAGGTGGCTAAAGGGGGGCGGGGAAGTGCCAAGGGCAAAGAGGGAGGGTAGGAAGGTAGAGCAGATGGAAAGGTGAATGGAGAGAAAGTGAAGGAGGATAGAATTAGTCAGAGAAAGTCGATAGCGACGAGGACGCTGAAGCATAGAGGAAACCCCCTGCGTTCTTTTCAAGTGTCTAATGTTAAATGTAAATGGCCTCCGAGCGGAGGTCAAACGTAAGTGGGTTGAGGTGACGCTGAGATGATGGAATGTTGACGTATGTATCTTGCAGGAGCATAATTATAGGTTGGGATGAAACCTGAGGTTAAGTGGGTTTTTGGTTTATGCGGGTAGTGCGGGTAGTTTCAAGGGAGGAGTGGCTGTAGGAATATGTGAGACCAGTCCCTTTCGGTTGTTGGAATGGGAAGAGAGGGGGGTGGGAGGGTGGAGGGTTTTTGGGAAGTGTCAGTGTGTGCATTGTAGGGGTTTATATGCCGGCTATAAATTGTAGAAGATCTAAGGAGGTTTTTGTGAGAGAGGAGTTGGTATATTTCTTACATGGTTTGCCAGTGGTGACAATTATTGCAGGGGATTGGAACTGCATGATAAGGAAGAGGGATGTGGAACCGAGAGGAGTGGGGTGTGTGATGGGGGTTTTGCATGACGTTTTAGGTGCTGTAGGTGTTAGGGATGTGGTGGGGGTGGCATATAGATCATGCATATAGTGTATGTGTCTAGGGATGTAATGGTGGAGGGTGTGGAATGCGTCGACATTGGTTTTTCCGATCACTAGGGAGTGCAGGTAGATTTGGGATGGGCGGGGGCAGTTAAAATGTATGCCAGTTATTGGAAGCTTAACATGAGGTTGTTGCAGGGGGAACTGAATAGGTGGAGTTTTGAGGAGTGGTGGGAGGGGATGTGGAGTGATGGGAAGGGAAGGGATGACATGGTGGGTTGGTGGAATGAGTTTGCAAAAGTGGGTATTCAGGAATTTTATAAACGAGAGGGTCGAGAGCAGGCACGTTTGCGTTTTGGCCTCCAGAGGTATTTGGAGGGGCAGCTGAGGAATTGTTATGTGGTGGAGTTACCCACAGGAAGAAATAGAGGGTTTGCAGGGGCAGTTGAAGGAAATCCAGAATGAGAGATTCCACGCTATCAGAGTGAGGGCAGGCATAGAGGACGTGCTATGGGGGACAAACCATCCTTGACAGTTTTGGGGGTGTTTCAAAGGAGGAGACAAGGCATGACGATGACATCTTTGAAGGTGTGAGAGGAGTTGGGAGGGTACAGAGAGGGACAGGTACTGCAGACGACAGAGGGTATGAGTGGTTATGCAGACTTATGGTTCTGACAGTACCTAGAACAGAGGTTGGGGGAGGTGGGGGCAAAAGAAAAGGTGTTGGAGGGAATACAGGTGGGGATTAGTGAGGAGGAGAGGACAGGTATGGAGGGTAGTATAACGGAGGAGGAGGTGTGGATAGCAGTAAAGGGAATGAAAATGGGTAAAGTGCCGGGTGTAGATGGTATTCCTAGTGATTTTTATGTACAACATTGGGGCGTGTCGAAGGAATGCTTAACAGATGTTTTCAATCAGTTGAAAAGGGTAGGGTATATGGGTGAGGATCAACACACTGGAACTGTTGTTTTGGTGCCAAAGGGAAAAACAGTGGAATCGATTAGGGACTATAGGGCTATTTCATTTTTATGTGTGGATTATAATATTTTTGCAAGGATTTTGGGTAATAGGGTGAACAAGGTTTTAGATTCTATACTAGAGCGTGGTCAATATAAGATACCAGGGAGATGTATGGGGAGAGGGAATGGTAGGATCAGGGCATTCATTGAGGGTCAAGAGGGACGGGGTGTTAGGGCTTGATTGGGAAACAGCATACAATAGTGTGGATAGGAGTATGTTATTTGATATTCTACATAAACGGGGTTTTGGGGATGAAGTTGTGGGTTGGGTCCAAACATTGTATGTGGAGGCTTTTGTGAGGGTTCAAGTAAATGGGAGGGTGGGGAACGTGGTGAGCATGGAGCGGGGTTTACGGCAGGGGTGCCCTTTGTCGCAAATTCTGTTTGCAAGCTTGCAGAGCCCTTTTTTTTGGATCGTTACAGTGGGGGTAAGGGAGGGGGAACAGGTGCCTGGTTGTGAGTCAGGGATTTTGGTTATGTCGATGGCACAACAATTCTTGTAGGAGGAAGGGAGGGGTTTGATATAGGTAGGATTATAGGGTTTTTTGGGGAAGCTACGGGGATGAGGGTCAACAGGGTGAAGTCTAAATTGTTAGAGGTTGGTACGTGGGTAGGGGGAGAATTTGGGGCAGGGATTATGGGTGGAATGTTGTCGAGAGCTTGAAGATTTGCGAAGTAATTTATTGTAAGGAAGGGAAGAAAATTCATCTAAAGGGGTAGCGGTGACAATAGGCCGAATGAGTGGCTGGAGACCGGGGGACGTGACGTTAATGCAGAGGATCATGGTGGTAAATGTTTTACTGTATAGTAAACTGTGGCATGTTGTGAGGGTGTACCTGCTTGTTGGGAGGGATGTTGAATTATTACAGTGGAGAGTGTTGAGGTACATATGGGGTTATGGAAGACACTGGCTAAATAAGAGGGTTGTCATGATACCGGTTAGTAAGGGAGGTTAGGGGTTGATACCCTTACATAGAAGGCTCCTGGGGTTATATGTGAAACAGAGATATGTGGAAGGGGGGTGGGCAGGAAGTGGGTGGGGGAGGTAATGAGAGAGGTCCGGAGGTGGTGGAGTGGTAGAGACCTGAGGTTGTGTGAGGAGATTGAAGGGTTTGAAGGTGGGGTTTTTGGAAAGGATAGGGGATGGGGGGGGAATCGTTCAGGGGCAGCAGAATATCCAAATTATAATTGGAAGGTGACATGGGTAGCATTCCGGAAGTTAAGGTTGCCGGCAAAGGTTATTGAGACGGTTTTTCGATTCCTGCATGGAATTTTAGTTTCTAGGGCGCAATTGTTCATAATGGGCTTAGAGAGTGAGGGTAGTTGTTTGAGATGTTGGATTTTGGATACGTCGTACTATGTGGTGTATTTTTTGTGAAGATTTAGGCAGGGTGAGGGAATGGTATGGCAGGGTCATTAGGAGAGTGGGTGGGGTGGGATATCGCTGTTACGGGCCTTAAGCCTGGTCGTTGGAGGTTTTAGGGAAGAGGTATGTAGGGCGTTAATGTACCTGGTAGTAGATAACATACATGTTTCTTGGGGAATGCACGAGATAGTGGGTGGGATAAGGGTACAAGCCTTGGCGGCACAATTTTACCAGACGAAATGTAGGAATCAGGGATTATATGGGAGAACTTGGTTAGAGGCCTTCTGTGAGGGTTATAGGTCAATGACGGTGGAGTCCCTGTTAGAGTGTTGGGAGTGAAGGTCGGCAACATTCTGAGGGGATTGGTGGGGGGGAGGGGGGAAGACGGGTAGGGTCTGCTAGTTTACTTTTTGGTTGCATGATGGTGTGGTTGGACAGGTGAGTAGGTCTAAAGGGGCTGGCTAGGTAGGGTTGGTTTGGGGTTGGGAATAGAGTTTTGGGAAACAGGTAGGAAAGAGGTCTTCAGGGGTTTGGGGATGTTAGGTGTGAGTGTGGACACAAACTGATGGGGGGAAGTTTTGTTTTGACGGGTTGTCATGGGGTAAAAGACGCATGGGACTTTCCTCCAGGATGCGTAGGTGACTGACGTTACTGTACGCTAAGTAGTTGATTGGGTGTGAAGTTTGGTGGTAAGCTACTATGTGGCAGGTGTGGGGGTTAGAAGCTGTCACAAGATATGATGGCTGAACGTAGGTGTGTTTGTGTGTTCCGTCTGTGCGTTAGTCAACAGACAGTGTTCATGTGAGTCTGGGTGCAGAAAGACCAGGCATTTTGTGTAACATTTCGGTATTTTGTTAGGGGCTTGCTGTGTATGTATAGTTTCAGGTTTACAAGTTTTTGAAAATATGTTTTTTGTGGCCTGTGTTACTGGTGTTATTTTATTTTGTTAGCTTTTTCTATTTTGTGCAGCATCTGCTTACATAATTACATGTTTTTTCTAGAGTGTTTTCTATGTGTACCGCCACAACAGGGTCTTGTGGTGGGAGTTTTGATGTTGAAAGTGTTGCATTGGGTAGTGGACACAAAGTTGTCTAAGTATGATGGTGGTCTGATAATAATGTATAGTTCTTTTTGAAGTGTGGCTAAAAGTTCCTTAATGCTCTGTTGGTAAAGATTCAGGGTAAGGTAGCTAATACCGGATGGACAGTCTGTACCATAAGGTATACATCCTTATGCTTAATGTTTTAGGGTTTATGTATGTTCAGTTTAAATAGAAGAAAAAAAAGGAAGAAGGATTTCAATGCCTGTGTATTATGTTTAATATGCCTATTGTGTGGGTTTCTTTCAGCCTATTGTGTTAGGAGAGGAGCCATCTTTTTCACTAAAAGTATAATTACTATATCATGTAATGTCCAAATTGTGACGGGGATGATAAATGTGCATTGTATAGGATTATATGGTCGTGTAGCTTTTAGGTATTTGGGGGGGGGGTATTTAGACGGGTAGGATAAATGATGAATTTCTTGCATAGTCGATAAGAAATGTTTTAATATTAGCACCTCATGTGGTGCAATACAGGATATTTTTGTATGTAAGGTTAATGTATAGTGGTTTCAGTTTTGTTATGTGTATAGGGTTCTGCGAGTGGTTGTTTATAAAAAATTTCATTACAGTTTGGCTGTGGAGCCGAGTGGGCACGTCTGGTATATACAATACCTTGCCATTACTAAGTCACTTCTTTTGGAAAGGCATAAAATCTAAGGTTCTAGTTTATATTTGAGATGTTTTCATATCATGTTACCCTGTATAAGAGCACTTGTGATGTGAGGTGCATTAATAACTGGATGGATTGTATGATGTTTTATGAGAATTTTGTGAAATGTCAATGATTAACTTCTTGTTATGGGGTAAGTTTCTTGATATATGTTTTTTTTGTACATAAACTGTTTTTAAATAAGAAAACTAAAAAAAAACTCTTTAGATCAGGAAATCCCTCAAGGTGTTTTGACAATTTCTCCAACACCTTGGATCAAAGATCCCGGACAGGTCCCCATTTGTTACAAAAAGGTGGTATCTATAAAGTATAAACATCTCCAGATAATACTAAGTCTCCCCCTCTAGCCTTCAGCCTGTTTGAGGTTTTTATAACAAGTTGTCAGAAAGTATTCTGGTCCAGTTATTCTTTAAAATTATGATAAATTTTAATAATATTTAGGATTGCAACTAATATAATACAAACTAATGAAATAAAAACCGAGAAGTTTATTAACAAAGTTGTCTGGGGACGAAATCAAAGTAAATTAATTTGATATAATTTAGGATATAAGATCCTACACATCTCTTGCAGTGGAAAGTTAAATTGTGCATATAGTAGTATAGTGCTGAAGGCACATTTCGTAACAATGCGATTCTAAAGTACCGTGTGGTACATTATCATCAATTATAAAAATAATACTGGCGTGAGTGTGATAATGTGTATATGTGCTCAAAGTTGTGCGTTATGTCTCAATAAGACTCGACTCGACTTAGACTTAAACAGTGACTGAATAAACATCTTCCAATAATCTATCTTCTTGACCAACAAGGTAATCAAAACAGCTTGCTTGAACAATATGATGAATCATTTGCCAACAGCAATAACATAAGCAGCAGCACAGCGTCAGGAACAAGGAGACAAAATAACGACCCTAACTGGGGACCTTCAGCAGATCCTCCATAAATGGCATAAAACTCCCTTAATACTGAATCTAATTTCAGCATAACCAAATCCCTGACTATGATGGTGCTTAGATGCCACACAAAATAGGTCAGAAGCTTTAGCTTGTGACCTGGGTTGACTTAGAGTGTCATTACATAAGAACATAAGAAAGGAGGAACACTGCAGCAGGCCTGTTGGCCCATACTAGGCATGTCCTTCACATTCCATCCCACTAACAGAATATTTGTTCAACCTAATTTTCATTGCTACCCAAGAAATGAACACACAACATCAGCATAACGTCAGAAATCACTAAGTCTGAACAATGCTCTGTGAACAGTTATACAGATTTACAAGAGGTATGTTTTGACGCACCAGCGAAACCATACTCTACCAAAACAGAGTCTAAATCATGAACAAACAGCCAGAGATGATAGAGATCCCTGGAGAAATGGAGAGAGAGGTGTTGGTCGAGCGATGACCAGCTGTGGAGAGAGAGCGGTTTCTCAACTCCAGGCCTCACATCAGGTGATATCACGTGACTCCCGTGGTACTGCCGAGACGCTGGCAGGTAAACAAGCGAGCTGATAGTTAGCTAAGCAGTTTACCAATGTGGACAGCCAACCACAATTCTCGAATAGTGAGCATGGTGAAGTGTAAATGTTACATCCTACCTAATGACATAGCTAAGTTAAATAACAGTATAAAGCAAGATATTTTCTTTTTAGATACTAATGAAAATATCAGCAATATAAAATTATATGAAAGATAATATACATCAAATATACATTATATACATTGTATTCCTTTCAGTGGGAGCAACAGGCCATATCCGTTGTTTTTAGTGACTGGAATTTCACCCATGTCTGTGCTCCTTCTCCATAGTATACTTAGGGCACACGAAAGGTTGTTTCTTGTAGTTCTTAATGAACACAGAGTTCCACGAGTCTGGGCCGTGGGCTGAGTGCATGGGCGTGTGGTGGCGGTGGCTGTGGTAGTGAGTCTGTGAAATATGGGTGAATGCAGTAACAGTCTTGTTATCGTTAATAATAAACGTAACAATGAGACCATAATATACTTGAACAGGACAGTCAGTCCCACATGCATGGAAATACAGCTTGAAATAAAAATTGCCCTTATATTTCAGCGTTAGTTGCAGACCCTCTTTAAAGAATTTCACAAAGAAACTATAAGTCATTATACCTTAAGGAGAGTCTATGGAAGATCATAAGACTTAACAGAGCGTAGATCATGGATGCCATAATAGTCATTTTGAGCAACCATTTTTAAATGGAATAATTCAGAATAATGTGATGAGAGTAAGTATAAACACAGAGAATGGAAGCTTAATGGTCACACTGGAAGGAAGGAGTAGAGAAAAAGTGAATATATATTTATGCATTTTTTCCGGTGTGCACAAGGCCAGCCACAAGTCATGTACTTGTCTCTACTAAATTACAAGTGTAGGTAAATAGAGTCATCTGGTGGTAGCATGTAGCCCCAGATCGTCAGCAGATGTGTTGTGGCTCTTGGGTATATGGTCAAAGACGTGTGAGAGTTGGGAAAGGTCTTTGTCCTGCTGTGTGTGGCGAGTTACTGAGGACGAAATAGCATCTGGTGCACCAAGCTTTAAATTGAACTAGGTCCACCAGATAGCAGCACAAAGCTTAGGCTGCATGGTACAAAATACAATGCTCGACAGTGTTTACATCACTCGGGCACACTACCCATGGTCGTCCTGATTGTGACAAATGATGAATAAATCTTCCATAAAGAACAGGGCACTGACACACATGATAGATATGAATGGTAAAACATACATACAATAAATAAAAAAACTTCCTAACATGGGAAAAGAAGAAAAGGGGTGTGCTAAAAATGGTGTGGGTGGTACAGTACTCCATCCTGGGACTGAACCCGCAGATTGTACATGTCGGGAGACATTGCGACATAGCTAGGCAGGGTTGTCGACTATAACTATGTAGCACGGTAGTAGCCAAGGCAGTCACAACAAAATTTACTCAAGCAGTGGCATGACCAGGTAGTAATGGTTAGTGGGGCATTGAGGGAATTCGCCATACTAAAACTGGATGTGGTACGCTAGGAGTACATTACATTTCATTCGGCGTATGTCATAAACCCATATAGGCATGCCCTCCCAGCCAGTGAACCATTTGCTAAAGGTATAATGATTAGGGGCTCCCTCTCACTATGTTAGGACTTTGGTTCAACCCAGGCAATCACATGGAAGCCATCCAAAGTTGTGAAGCGATGTGGTACACTTGTAAATCAATTTTGGTAGACTTAACTCCAAGTCTGTTCTAAGGAGGTTCTTAGTGTGTCTCTTGCTTGCAAAATTGCCTTTCAGAACATATTCTCTGTAAATATTGCTTGATGTTTGTTGAAGGAAATATATAAGTATTTACTCTCCGCTGCCTTGTGCTCATTCCTCATTTCTACCTTGGTTATTGTGCTCCAATCAGGTGTTCGGGCCACTAAACTACAACGGTGTTAGTTGCGTGTTTTACTGGTATAGAGCATCAACGAACTCTTACTATTGTACAGCTTCATGAGTGTATACGCAACAAATTAAGGTTTGACTCTTAACATGGCGTTCCAATAGATATCACCTGCTAAGAGGGCAAAGCACCGCTCCCCGCTTCGATTGGTTAGTCAGAATGGGGGAAGACAAACTGCGTAGCAACAGGTCCACTATCCACCTAGGAAAACAGGTGGTGAATCGGGGTTATTTCGAGGGGAAGGGTAGTCAGCTTCGTTAGCACTCGAGGAGAGGAGAGGAAATAGTTTCGTCGTTTTATGGATGACAATTTGAGTGTTCAGAAATCTGAGTTGCTAGTATCTCCGTTTTCTGATTCTGAGCATGAGAAAATTTTCAAGTCTTTCGAAAATCAGGCTCAAGCTTTGCGATGGCCAATCCAGCATTGGGCAACACTGGTTCATACAGCATTATATGGCAAAGGACAGGAAATTACAACTGGTTTGAGTGAAGATTTCGCTCATTATGACGTGACAGCAGCTGTACTCAGTGAATGTCAGTGCATTCCCACCAAATACAGGTGGGAATTTAAAATGAGCAAGCGTCAGTTGGGTCAGTAGCATTGTGCACTTTGTTTATGCACGAACTAAAACGTTTAATACGTGGTACAAAGTCCACTTATTTCTCAAATTTCATTGGGCTAGTGCAAATGGTCCTCATTGACAATTTTCTTAGAGTCAGTTGGACTATAGGTTCTGGTGTTTTTAGAAGACCATTCAGTGGTAACTGCTATGGAGGCGGCTAGACAGGCTGACACATTTGAAGCCAATTACTCCTTGCCCGTGTGGTCTTAACATTTCTTCCCAGAAGCCTGGTATCTACCTGGAGTCTACCTGGAGAGAATTCCAGGGTCAACGCCTCCGCGGCCCGGTCCGTGACCAGGCCTCCTGTTGGACCAGAGCCTGATCAACCAGGCTGTTACTGCTGGCCGCACGCAGTCCAACGTACGAACCACAGCCCGGCTGGTCAGGTACCGACTTTAGGTGCCTGTCCAGTGCCTGCTTGAAGACAGCCAGGGGTTTGTTGGTAATCCCCCTGATGTATGCTGAGAGGCAGTTGAACAATCTTGGGCCCCTGACACTTATTGTGTTGTCCCTCAACGTGCTAGTGGCACCCCTGCTCTTCATTGGGGGGATGTTACATCGCTTGCCGAGTCTTTTGCTTTCGTAGGGAGTGATTTTTGTGTGCAAGTTTGGTACTAAGCCCTCGAGAATTTTCCATATGTATATAATAATGTATCTCTCCCGCCTGCGTTCTAGAGAGTACAGGTTTAGGAACTTCAAGCGTTCCCAGTAGTTGAGGTGGTTTATCGCACTTATGCATGCGGTGAAGGTTCTCTGCACATTTTCAAGGTCAGCAATTTCACCCGCCTTGAAAGGTGCCGTTAGTGTGCAGCAATATTCTAGCCTAGATAGAACAAGCGATCTGTAAAGTGTCAACATGGGCTTGGCATCCCTGGTTTTGAAGGTTCTCATTATCCATCCTGTCATTTTTCGAGCAGATGCAATTGCTACTTTGTTATGGTCCTTGAAGGTGAGATCCTCTGACATGATCACTCCCAGGTCTTTGACATTAGTTTTCGCTCTATTGTGTGGTTGGAATTAGTTTTGTACTCGAAGAGATTTTAATTTCTTCACGTTTTCCGTATCTGAGTAATTGAAATTTCTCATCATTGAACTTCATATTGTTTTCTGCAGCCCATTTAAAGATTTGGTTTATGTCTGCTTGGAGTCTAGCCGTGTCTTCAATGGTGGACACTGTCATACAGATTCGGGTGTCATCTGCAAGGAAGACACAGCACTGTGGCTTATATCCCTGTCAATATCTGATATGAGGATGAGGAATAGGATGGGAGCAAGTACTGTGCCTTGTGGAACAGAGCTTTCACAGTAGCTGCCTCAGACTTTACTCTGTTGACTACTACTCTTTGTGTTCTACATGTTAGGAAATTATAGATCCATCTACCAACTTTTCCTGTTATTCCTTTATCACGCATTTTGTGTGCTATTACACCATGGTCACACTTGTCAAAGGCTTTTGCAAAATCTGTGTATATAACATCTGCATTCTGTTTATCTTCTAGAGCATCCAGGACCTTGTCGTAGTGGTCCAGTAATTGGGACAGACAGGAGCGGCCTGCTCTAAACCCATGCTGTCCTGGGTTGTGCAATTGATGGGTATCAAGATGGGTGGCGATCTTGCTTCTTATTGTTGTTGTTGTTGTATGTTCGCCGGTACATCCGGCCCGGGTTTTCTCCAAATGGTGACCCGGCATTGGATCCCTGAGTAGAGGGTGTCATCTTCTTCTTTCTTTCTTGCTGTGGCTCCCCATGATGGGAAGTGTCTTCTGACGTTGCATCTTCATCAGCAGATCTTGGTACTTCAGGCTGTGGTTCTACCTACATAGGAAGAAGAAGGATGGGGGATAAGAAAGAAGGAAGTGAGAGAAAAAATAGCTGTAGTGGGTAGTCTTGGTCGTCGTCGGGGTTCTCCGGCGTCGTCATCGAGGGCGGGTGGGTGGCTAGGACTGGGAGCAGTGTCTCCAAATCATGGGTGGCCAGGTAAACCAGCCGAGCTGCTTTGTCCTCGCGGGTCAGATCCCCAGGTACCATCGGGAAGTGTCTGCGGCGGATGGACGTCGTCGCAGGACAGTCAAGCATGTAGTGAACTAGAGGCTTTGGAACCATCCGGTCGCAGTGGCGGCAAAGCTCCTCACTCATGCGTTCGATGAGGCGCTTTGCAGTAGGGTAGCCGAGGCGCAGGCGGTGGACGCTGACTTGCAACTCCCTGTTCAGTTTCCTCATGTTTGGTGGGGGCTCCCTACGTGTCGCTCTGTCATACCAGTGCCGGCTCCGAGATGCTCCCGGTGCTGGTAGTGGGCGTCTGGCTGCCGAAGCTGCCCCCAAGTGCACCTGCCTGCGGCAAATGGCAATTGTAGTCGCAGGTTGGGCCGCAAGTGTGGCTATCTTGCTTCTTAGAACCCTTTCAAAGATTTTTATGATATGGGACGTTAGCGCAATTGGTCTGTAGTTCTTTGCTATTGCTTTACTGCCCCCTTGGAGCGGGGCTATGTCTGTTGTTTTTAGTAGCTGCGGGATGATCCCAGTGTCCATGCTTCCTCTCCATAAGATGTTAAAAGCATGTGATAGGGGCTTCTTGCAGTTCTTGATGAACACGGAGTTCCATGAGTCTGGGCCTGGAGCAGAGTGCATGGGCATGTCATTTATTGCCTTTTCGAAGTCATTTGGCGTCGTAGTGATGTCAGAAAGGCATGCGTCTGTCAAATTCTGTGGCACTCTCATAAAAAATTAATTTAGGTTTTCGATTTTCAGTCTGGTTAGTGGCTCGCTAAAAACTGAGTCATACTGGGACTTAAGTAACTCACTCATTTCCTTGCTGTCATCTGTGTAGGACCCATCCCGTTTAAGTAGGGGCCCAATACTGGTTGTTGTTCTCGACTTTGATTTTGCATAGGAAAAGAAATACTTTGGGTTTCTTTCAATTTCATTTATGGCTTTTTGTTCTTCCCGTGTCTCTTGATTCCTGTAAGATTCCTTTAGTTTTAATTCAATGTTTGCTATTTCTCTGACTAGTGTCTCCCTACGTATTTCAGAGATATTGGCCTCCTGTAGCCGCTCCGTTATTCTTTGCCTTCGCCTGTATAGGGAGCGCCTCTCTCTTTCTAGTTTGCATCTTCTCCTCCTTTTCCTTAAGGGAATTTGCCTTGAGCAAACCTCGAGTACCACAGAGTTAATTTGTTCTAGACATAGGTTGGGATCCGTGATGCTTAGGCAATCTTCCCAGTTTATATCATTTAGGACTTGGTTTACTTGGTCCCACCTTATGTTTTCGTTATTGAAGTTGAATTTGGAGAAAGCTCCTCGCGGCTGATCACATTTTGTTGATCTGGGGCTCCCGCATGCATGTCTGGACCTCTATTATGTTGTGATCTGAGTATATTGTTTTTGATATGATGACATTTCGTATCAGATCATCATTGTTGGTGAAGATGAGGTCCAGCGTATTCTCTAATCTTGTGGGCTCCACTATTTGCTGGTTTAAGGTGAATTTGTTGCAGAGATTTAAAAGTTCATGCATGTGTGAATTTTCATATGAGCTGCCTCCTGGTGTTATCTCTGCTATCACATTGTTTGCAATGTTCCTCCATTTTAGGTGCCTGAGGTTGAAATCCCCCAGTAGCAAGATGTTGGGGGCAGGAGCTGGAAGATTTTCCAGATTGTAGACAACCACGATGACTAGGTTTTGATTCTCGACCTTTATTGCTAGTACTTCAACTACATCATTTGAGGCATTTAGTAGTTCTGAACATATAAGTGACTCTGTGATATACAGGCCAACCCCCCCTTTTTGCCTGTTCACTCTGTCACACCTGTATAGGTTGTAGCCCGGGATCCATATTTCATTGTCCAAGTGATCTCTTATGTGGGTCTCTGTGAAAGCCGCAAACATAGCGTTTGACTCTGTAAGCAGTCCACGAATAAAAGGTACCTTGTTGTTTGTTGCTGGCTTTAGACCCTGTATATTAGCAAAGATGAATGTAGTTGGATTGGTGGTATTGGTGGTATGGGGGGAGGGTCTTTTTTTCCTGGCTCTAATATCTGTTGTAATGGAGCTGAGGCCACTGACTGTGATTCCACTCCAGAAATGCTTGCAGTTGGTGTACAATTTCTGTCATTTCCTGCCAGCTTTTTTTCCTTCCTGGCACTAAAAAACCTCTCTCTCCGGAGTGGCTGTGGCTACCCAGATTTTGCCATGGTCTGGATGGTCTGTGTCGCCTCGTACCCTTTAGGTGGTATGCCTGGCAATATAAGTTATAGCACTGTCTTTCCTGAATTGATGTGTGGCACATTTCAGGGTGGAAAAACTTACAGGACGGGAGGTTGCATTTGCCTGTTTTCATATGGTCACGGCATTTTCTGGGGTGATCATAATTGCATGACCCATCTGATTTCCCAGATTTTCCATGCCTGCAGATACCAAGTGCATAGTATTCACATAGGCCTGGTTTCCGTTTGCCCTGGTTTTTTGTGACTGTGTTCCCCATTGGTGGGTGTGTTCGTGTCTCGTGTCTGCCTTCGTTACTGGTGCTAACAATGGAGTCTTCAACTTTTTCCGGTAATTTATCTTCAGTATTTCCCTGGGCATCCCCTTGTTTACTATCTACCGTGGTATTGCTAGTTTGTACCACTGTTTTGTGTGTGTCCTTGTCTACACCTGTTTCCCCATCATTTATTTCACTAGAGCTACTGTCCCTCTTCAGGTCACCATCATTTATTTCTCCATCCTAAAATATATTGGGTATCATTTCAACATCTGTACCAGGGGCGGTAGCACCATCTGGCCCTGATTTTTTACTTTCCCAACTGTTATAGAAAGCTGTCATGTTTTTTTATGAAGTCCGATTTGGTGTTGTCATCTTTTAATATCGATGTGATTTTATTCCACAGTTCAGTCTCATTTGGACATACCCAAAAACACTTCCCTTGTTTAATATCTCGGGTGGTAGAGTCTTGAATGCCTACACAAGGGGCGTGGCAGCATTTACCACAAAAGTTGCATGTAATCCATGCAGAGGAACGTTTGGTTGTTTGGACAGAGATCATCGTGGACGGACCTCTCAATTTCGTCCGAAGGAAGAAGCTGTAGTTGAAAAACGACGTCTGCCTCAAAATCAGCACGGAGCAAGAGACAAGATTACCGAACCAATCACCTGTTACTACTGCCGTAAACCTGGTCACATAAAAGCTACTTGTCCCAAACTAAGTAAACTTGCTGCTAGTGATAAGTTCACTAAACCACTACCACTAGGAAAAATAACTATGCTTCCCGCTGAAACGAATAAGCGGGAATGAGATACCTGTATGAGACCCTTTTAAAGTAAAATTCAAATCTACCTTAAGGAGCTGAAGTGTCCCACTAAAGTATCCACCTGCAGGGATACCGGGGCTTATTGTTCTCTCTTGCAAGAAGGAGTGCTTCTAATTTCTGAAGAGACTTCATTAAACTCTTTAGTGTTATTAAAAGCCTATCATGAGCTGTATTTGCTGTTCTTCTGCATAAATTATTCATTAAAAGCCAGTAATACACTGGGTATTTAACTGTATGTGTGTTGGGGGATTCCCCATGAAAGAGGCTTTATTGTTGCTTGGCAACAATGTTCTAACTTGTACATGTTGTCCCGAGCACATTGTAGCCACCCAAGCTTCTTCACCGATGTTGAACATAACTCGGGCGATGTCCAAAGGAATGTCTGATGAGAATGCTGACCTAACCTTGGAGGACTGTGATCTAAGGCTCGACAATTAATTTTACGAGGAAAACTGGCCGGGGCCTCGTAAATTAGCGAAAAGTCTCTGATAAAGCCTTCCTACTCCCGGGTTCCAGGATTGCCAGACGTTTCTGTTTCCATGCCCAAGGGACTGTCCTTTCGAGAGGATCAGAAAAGGCATCCTTCTCTATCATCCGCTCTTAAAATTGTTGTGTATTACAATATAACACAGGATTTGTAAAATATTTGGCATGAGTCTAGGGGATTTTCAGTAAGAAATATACCCATGGAAAATCGTAGTAAGAAATTATATTTTTTTTAACACATAGGCCGTTTCACACCAAGGCAGGGTGGCCCAACAAAGAAAAACTTTCATCATCACTCACTCCATCACTGTCTTGCCAGAGGCCTGTTTACACTACAGCTACAAAACTGCAACATTAACACCCCTCCTTCAGAGTGCCGGCGCCGTACGTCCCATCTCCAGGAATCAAGTCCGTTCTGCCGGTTTCCCTGAAACCCTTCATAAATGTTACCTTGCTCACACTCCAACAGCACGTCAAGTCCTAAAAACCATTTGTCTCCATTTGCCTATCTAACACGCTCACGCACGCTTGTTGGAAATCCAAGCCCCTCGCACACAAAACCTCCTTTACGCCCTTCCTTCAACCTTTTCTAGGTCGACCCCTACCCCGCCTTCCCTCCACTACAGATTTATGCACTCTCGAAGTCATTCTATTTTGTTCCTTCCTCTCTACATGTCCAAACCATCTCAATAACCCCTCCTCAGCCCTCTGGATAATAGTTTTGGTAATCCCACACCTCCTCCCAATCTTCAAACTAGGGATTCTCTGCATTATAATCACACACACATTGAACTCAGACATGACATCTCCACTGCCTCCAGCCTTCTCCTTGTTGCAACATTCACAACCCATGTCTCACACCCATACAAGATTGTTGGAATAACTATACTCTCATACATTCCCTCTTTGCTTTCATGGATAAAGTTCTCTGTCT